>ML370254.1:0-56492 GCA_005239525.1 Nicotiana knightiana
TTCACATTTTTTGGTACAATGGGCCTTTGTCGGCGAAGATTGCGGCCCCACCCCTGGAAATGGACGATTTCCTCCGAGGTCGGAGTCATTTCACAGTCAGTAAAATGGAACACGTTGTTTTCAGGATCCCAGTGCGGAATCAAAGCTTCGATCACATCCATTCTAGGCTTGATCGTCATCATGTGAACTAAATGTCCCAAGTACTTCTTTATCTGGTTTCACTCATATTCCTTAAAATCTCTCCACCAATCCCACAACAATTGTGGTATCTGATCAACAATAAGAAAATCCGGTATTCCTTTTGACCTGGGCCTCTTTTCGGACTTACCTCTTTCTCCATTCATGGTGTACCTATTTATCCAGACACGGGGTTAGATTTTAATCAAATATATTATTGACACAAAAAATCCGATTTCTCGGGTTTTGACTCTATAAAATAAAACAAAACCAAACTATGGGACTAAAAAAAATTGATTAAATTAGTAAAATAATTAAAAAAGACTCAAAATGACTATTCTTTTGTAAAAGTGAACATAAAAGCTGGTCTCTTTTGTTAAAACGACCATTTTGCATTTTCGAGGAAGGTTTTAAGGCTATTTCGACAAAAGGACCGAACACATGGGCAAAACTTGTCGAAAGATAAAAAACTGACAAAGTGACTATATAACTATATATATATATATATTTTTTTTTTTGACAGCAAGAGAAAAAGAAAAAAAAATAGTCCATATACAACTTTTTTTTTTGTTTTTTATTTATTTATTTATTTTTAAAAAAATGGGGTTGAACCTGATGAAGGTTGCCTATGTATCCCACATCCGGTGAGAATCAAACCCGCGTAGTTCGGTTAAAATAATTTAAAAAAAAAAATTGAAAATTGTGCTTTTACATACTAGAACCCTTCAAAAAATTTTATTTTTTTAAATGTTTTATGAAAACTTGGAGGAAATTTTCTCTTTCTCTCTCATTTGTTTAATCGATCTATCCTAAAGCCGGTCAACATTTGAATAAAGCCTGCCAAATAATGTTACATATAACACATAGATATGAACATGTTGGTTCGAAAAATAGGTACCTGTCCTAGACGGGCCCGGCCCCTGTGCCGAGTCCCGCTAAGTCCAATGCACATGATGCAAATAAGCGTAGCATACATAGAAAATTCATTGCTTGTGGCTTGTTCTTCTAAGTTTTCAAATCCTAAAGGAGATGGTATCTAGACCTGGCTTACCCGGGTGGACAACCCGAGCCGAGGAACGTCAAGCGTCACCAGTAGTAGAACATCACTGGCTAGCTGAAAGCTCTCCCGCCTAAACACGTGTGACTAAATCCTTCACCAGAAGCTGGTAGGCTAACTGGCTTTATCTCAAGACAGAAATTTTGTGATGCTGGTAGGCAAACACAACATAACTACCTATCAGAAGACTCAGAGGGGTGCGAGAGAGGATACAGTTTATATCACAGTTCAAATAAATATTAAAGCGGTAAATAAGCGACAAATAGCACATTAGGCTTCCAAACACAATAATATCCAAAACATGATAAAAGCCAAACAAGAATCAATGCACAAAGCTCAAATTCTTATTAATTTTCCCCAGCAGAGTCGCCAGAGCTGTCACACCTCTTTTTGCCACGCAACCCTATTACGAGGTTGAGTTAGAAGAGTTTTTTCCAATTTAAGTGACGTTTTGAAAAGGGATTATTTATTATTTAGAGTCGCCACTTGGAATTGAGTTTTGGTGTTCCAAATCACCTTTTATTGAATCCTTTATCAAAAGGAAGATTTGACTCCTAATTTATGGTCTACGAAAAATAGAAGACTGAGTAAGAAATTCTGTTGACCGAGGGAAAGGTGTAAGGCATCCCTCGAATCCCGTGGTTCTAGAACGGTCGCTTTTATTGACTAATATAAGGATTAAATCAAATTTTTAGCTATTCTTGTATTTTATTGATTATGGCTTATCTAGTACCGCTTAATTAATTTTTATATTTTTTATTAATTGTATTCATCGAGACGCGGTACGCACACAAGACATTTCTTTGAAATTAAATGTTAAACCAAGGTACGGAATGTACACATGATTATAACATAATTATTTTTTAATTTAAAGGCGTCGAGACGCGGAATGCTCACATGATCCTTTTATTATTTAAGCATATCAACCCAAGGTTCGGATATGAACACATTATACGATATGCGACCACTTTTGGATACTGAATCTTTATTTATTTTATTACACCTACATTCCTGCAAATTTAAAATATATTTTTTCGTCACTTCGCTCTTCTTTTCATTCATATACTTAACTAAATAATTATTTAATCATTCACTGTACAAATTTGTGATAATTGCAAAATGAGATAAAACGCATGTTATAATATTAAAGTTAACCTAACATTCCTGATAATAATCTTTTTTTTTATTTCTTCATTTCGAGCATATAGTATGAGTAAAGATTTTTTTTTCTTAAATATTAAATCTGGTAACAAATTCTATAGGGTTACAAACTTTCGTATTATTAGTGCTATCAAGTCGTCCACACATATAAACCAGTTGCAACGAATAAACTTATCTTTTTAATTTGCTATAACTAACGCTAATTAATAGGAAAGGAAAGATTGATAATGGAGTGAAAACTGACCATTTAAAGGATTGTAAAATTATTAAAAGTCAATTAAAATAAATTTTAAAATTAGTTTGGCCAAAGGATAAAACTCGTGCTAGGTACTAACTCAAATTGATTGATTTATTTTGATAAGAAAAAATAATTTTATGACACCAAATCCTACAACCCAAATGCGTTACTTTTACCATTATTTGGATTCATACCCATTTGGTCCTAATTAAACTCGACCACCCAATTAATTCATAGTAAAAGCTTTAGATGTAAAGACATCGAGACGCGGAATGCGCACATGATCCTTTTATTATTTAAGCATATTCATCCAAGGTCTGTGTATGAACACATGGGTTAATATCGTATTTAAAATATTAATTATTTTGTCTATTTTATATTCGAGATATTTGATAGTATATATTATTATTATTATTATTATTTTTATTATTTATTATTTATTATTTATTATTATTATTATTGTTATTATTGTTATTATTATTATTATTATTATTATTATTATTATTATTATTACTACTACAACTAAACTTGAATTAGCTCCTAACTTGTCTCGCTTCCTCACTACCCTTTTTTTTTTATCCCTCTTTTATTTCTTAAAAGACGGATTTGAATTAATTCATAACTATATCTCTTCTTCACTTATCAACATTTATTTTTCCAATCTTAACTATCATGCTATTACTCTATTGTTTAGATTAACTATGAAAAGCATGTAGTTGTTCCACAATCAGAAAGTCAAAGGCAACAAAATATTCTATATGAGTTAAACAAGGAGATGAAAAATCAAAAGCAACAAAAATGGGCCAACCGATGTAGTATTATTATCAAAACACTAGGAAAAACAAAAAAAAACTTACCTTAAATGGAAATTAAGGAACTTCCTCACTTCTTTTGCCTTCTGTATTTTCGTCCTTTTGCTTCTTCTTTTTTGTTTCTTTTTGTTGTTTCTTCTTTTTGCTGACTTCTCCACTTCTTTTTCCTTTCTCCTTTTCTCTTTTTCGTCCTTTCTGTCAGTGTCTTTTCCTTTTCTTCTTTTTCTGTCAGTGTCTTTTTCTTTCTTCTTTTGATTCTTTCTTTTTTTGTTTGTTCTCTTTTCTCTTTCTCCGTTCTCCTCTATTTTTTCCTTCTTTGTTTTTCTTTTTGTAACCTAATATTATAAGTAGTGTGTAGGTAATGTAGGGAGATAGTGTGGGTATAGAGAGGATGTGAGGAGTTACGTGAAAGGTGAGGGGTTTGAGGGGAATGTGGTATAAAGAGTGGGGAGTTAGACTAAAAAAGTGGAGATAATGGGGTTAATAAAAAAATAATATATATATATATATATATATATAAGAAAAAAAATCAGATTTTTTTTTAGAAAAGGTTTGGTAATTTTTTGTTTTTTTTTTTGTTTTTGTCAATGACTTAATTTTATGTATTCCCTCTCTCTTTTTTTAAATTAAATTGTAAAAATAAGATATTGATCAACCACTTTTTTTTTTACACCAAGAAAACTTAGTATTTACATATAATTCAAATAATACTAAGAGAAAATACCATAGCTTACATTATATATATATATATATATATATACATATATATATATATATATTTGAATTTCTCTTCTTCTTTTTTTTAAATTTAATTTAGGAATATTATTTACTCTAAGAATGTGATTTTTTTTTTGTAGTATCTTTTTTTTTATATACAAAAACAAATAAAACCTATTAAGAGTAAAAATCAAAGTTTAAGATGTGAAGATTAGACCCTAAAGAAGTATTTACACTAAAATTTTTGGTGTGGTCAAAAATTAGTTGTTCACACCAGGTATTGACCAGAGTTAGGAGATCTTAGTAGCTGAGCATTTTCGTTCGGAGACACGAGGTAGATCTGCTGGCATCCGCAAATTTCTGGAGTCTTCTATTTACTTTATAGACGCTGTTTTATTTAATTCGAAACATACATATATACTTCTTTTAGCCAATTTTTGGAGTATGCTTAGTAGTTCGTGAATTGTCACACCAGACCCTAGGGTAGTTTTATAGTTATATACTTAGTTCATGGTTCAGTTTAATTATTGATCTTTATTCGTATTCATGAAGTCATTTAGTGGGAAGTACTAGATTCGTATTTATTTTTAAATTGTTCTATTATGTTTAAGTAACTTTAAAAGGAAATGGTTAGTAAATTTCTAACATCGGCTTGCCTAGCAAGTATTGTGTTAGGCGCCATCACGATCCCGTGGTTTGGGAATTTGGGTCGTGACATCTAGCCTCACCCGGCTCGAACCAACCCACCGGGGACCGACACCGCCTACCATACAGGCCTCATACGGTGCCATCCGGATGCTCGAATGATAACTGTTGTTGTAGGCAAACTCCGCTAGTGGAAAGAACTGATCCCACGACCCTCCAAACTCCATCGCACACGCACATAGCATATCCTCTAATATCTGAATAGTGCGCTCGGACTGTCCGTCCGTCTGAGGGTGAAATGTTGTGCTCAGCTCTACTCGATTACCCAACCCATGTTGTAAGACCCTCCAGAACCATGATGTAAACTGCGTACCCCGGTCATAGATGATAGATAATGGTACGCCATGAATCCTGACGATCTCGCAGATGTAAATTTGAGCCAGCTGTTCGGAAGAATAGGTAGTCATCGCATGAATGAAATGAGCTGACTTGATCAGCCTATCCACAATCACCCAAACTGCATCAAACATATGTTGAGTCCGGGGGAGTCCAGCAACGAAGTCCATAGTGATCCGCTCCCATTTCCACTCTGGAATCTCTAACTTTTGAAGCAACCCACCTGGTCATTGATGCTCATACTTCACCTGCTGGTAATTTAGACAACGAGCCACATACTCCACTATGTATTTCTTCATCCTCCTCCACCAGTAATGCTGCCTCAAGTTCTGATACATCTCTGCGGCACCCGGATTAATGGAGTACCGCGAGCTATGAGCCTCCTGGAGAATCAAATCACGCAAATCATCTACATTGGACACACATATCCTGCACTGCATCCTCAATGCACCATCATCCCCAATAGTGACCTCCTTAGCATCATTGTGTTGGATTGTGTCCTTAAGGTCAAGCAGATGGGGGTCATCATACTGAAGCTCCCTAATACAATCATAAAGAGAAGATAGAGAGACCACACAAGCCAATACTCGACTCGGTTCATAAATATCCAATCACAAACTGGCTGGCTAAGGACTGAACCTCCAACGCCAATGGCCTCTCTGCTGCTGTTAGATATGCTAAACTCCCCAAACTCTCCGCATGGCGGCTGAATGCATCGGCCACCACATTGGCCTTTCCCAGATGGTACAAAATGGTGATATCACAGCCCTTAAGCAGATCCAACCACCTCCGCTGACGCAAGTTGAGATCCTTTTGCTTGAACATATGCTGCAAACTCCGATGATCGGTGTAAATCTCACAAGGAACACCGTACAAATAGTGCCGCCAAATCTTCAAGGCATGAACAATAGCTGCTAACTTAAGGTCGTGGATGGGGTAGTTCTTCTCATGTACCTTTAGTTGTCTGGACGCGTAGGCAATCACCCTACCGTCCTGCATCAACACCGCGCTAAGACCAATCTGCGATGTATCACAATATACAGTGTAAGACCCTGAACTTGTAGGCAATACCAATACTGGGGTTGTGGACAAAGTTGTCTTGAGCTTCTGAAAGCTCTCCTCACACTGCTTTGTCCACCTCAACGGAGCACCCTTCTGGGTCAGCCTGGTCATAGGTGTAGCAATAGATGAGAATCCCTATATGAAACGACGGTAATACCCCGCCAAACCAAGAAAACTCCGGATCTTCGTAGATGATGACGGTCTAGGCCAACTCTGCATTGCTTCCACCTTCTTCGTATCCACCTTGATCCCATCACTAGATACTGCATGACCCAAGAATGCCACTAAGTCTAGCTAAAATTCACACTTTGAAAATTTTGCATACAACTTATTTTCTCTGAAGGTCTGAAGCACAGTCCTCAGATGTTGCTCGTGATCCTCCCAAGTCCAGGAGCACACCAGAATGTCGTCAATAAACACAATGAATAATGAGTCAAGATAAGGCCGGAACACACTGTGCATCAAATACATAAAAGTTGTTCGGGCATTGGTCAACCCAAAAAACATCACAAGAAACTCATAGTGACCAAACCGAGTCCTGAAAGCAGTCTTCGGGATATATGGCTCCCGAATCTTCAACTGATAATAGCCTGAACGTAAGTCAATTTTGGGAAACACCATGGCACCTTGTAACTGATCAAATAAGTCATCAATACGAGGCAATAAACATTGTTCTTCATCGTAACTTTGTTCAGTTGGCGATAATCGATGCACATACGCATAGAACCATCATTTTTCTTCACAAATAATATCGAAGCACCCCAAGGTGACACACTAGACCGAATGAAGCCCGTGTCAAGAAACCCACGCAACTGCTCCTTCAACTCAGGAGGAGCCATACGGTATGGAAGAATAGAGATGCGTTGAGTGCCCGGTAACAAATCAATGCCAAAATTAGTAACTTTATCAAGCGGCATGCCCGGAGGATCAGCTGGAAACACATCTAGGAAGTCTCTCACTGCTGGAACTGACTCAACTGTAGGGGTATCAAAACTGACAACTCACACATAATCTAGATACATGCCACACCTCTTCTCAGCCATTCGTTGAGCATTAAGAAATGAAATAACTTTGCAGGGAGTGTACTCTAAGGTACCCCTCCACTATAATCGCGGTAAACCTGGCATAGCCCGCGTCACGGTCTTAGCCTGACAATCAAGAATAGCATAATCGGGCGACAACCAATTCATGCCCAAGATAACATCAAAGTCGACCATGCTGAGTAATAATAAATTGCTTTGGTCTAAAAACCACTAAGAGAAATCAAACACGACTGATACACGCGCTCCACAACAAGAGAATCTCCCACGGGATTAGACACATAAACATGGGAACTCAAAGAATCCCGAGATACACCCAAATACGGGGCAAAATAAGAGGACACATAGGAATATATAGAGCCCGAGTCAATGACGCATCTCTATGACAGACTGGAACAATACCTGTAATGATAGAGTCAGAAGCAACTGCCTCAGCTCGAGCCGGAAGAGCATACTCTAGGGAGACCTCAACCTCCCCGACCTCCACCTTGAGCTGGCTGAGTAGGTGGGGCGGTAGCTGGTGCTGAAATCATATCCTAAGGACCCAGTGGAGCACGTGGTGGCTGAGAAGTCTGTGGAGGTGCTCCCTTCCTGAGTTTGGGGAAATCCCTCACCATATGGAGAGTGTCTCCACACTCAAAACAAGTTATCGGAGGGCGTGGCTGATGTGAATGACTCGGGCCAGGTCTATTGGACTGGCCGCTAAAAGCACCCCGTGCAGAAGGCACACTAGATACTGACGGTGCATAATAAGGCCTCTGGGGCTTAGAAGAGGCTGGAACACCACTAACGGCTGAAAAAGCTGAATGAACGGGGCGAATCACATAACCCTTACCATGACGAACTACAGTTGGGGCACGAGTACCACTGTAAGTTTCAGACTCTCGAGACCTCTTGGCCTTCCTCTCCTCTCTATCTCGGGCAAGCATGCCCTCCAATCTCCTAGCAATACTCACATCTTGCTAATAAGAAATATCCATCTCCAACTCCCTATCTATATTGATCTGGATACTGGGGTAGAGTCCCTCAATAAACCGACGAACCCTCTCTCGAGCGGTGGCAACCAAGGCAAGTGTAATGTCGGGCCAAATCATTAAAGCAGACTGCATACTCTAACACAGTCATAGCACCCTGACGTAGCTGCTCAAGCTCCGTGTGTCATGAGTCCATGAGGATCTAAGAGACATACTCTCTCAAAAATATGTCCGAGAACTGAGTCCATGTAAGATGAGCTGCCTCATCCGGGCTACTCAACTCATAAGCACGCCACCACTGATAGGCTGCTCCTCTAAGCTGAAAGGTGGTAAAAGAAACCATGCTCCTCTACGCTACGCCCATAGTACGGAGAATACGATGACACTCCTCCAGAAAACCCTGAGCATTATTTGTATCCAACCTGATGAAGGTAGGTGGGTGGCACTTTTTGTACCTCTCAAGTTTGATATGATCTGCCTCAAAAGTGGTTGTCCTAGTCTCGTGCTGGATCGGAGCTATCGATTGCATAGGGATAAACTATGGGGCCTAGTCAACCTGGACCCTATGCTCAGGAGTACGGGATGCGGGAGTATGTGCCCCTCCCTCAACCTGAGATGTGGCAGGAGCTAGTGGAATCAATCCACCCTGAGCTAATGTGCTGAACATGCTCATGAACGGATCCTCTGTCACGGTTCCTCACCAGTTGCGAGAAAGAATAGAATATAGAAGTTTAGGATTTGATGTCAACAAATTCGCACGACAAGAAATCAAAGAAGTATAATTGTTCCTAACAGTTCCATATCCTCCCGAAGATAGGTACAGACGTCTCCATACCCATCTGCGAGACTCTAATAAACCGGCTTGTGACTCACGACATCTATGAACCTAGAGCTCCGATACTAACTCGTCACGACCAAAACATCCCTCCGAAACACATCGTGATGACACCTAGTCTCTACGACTAGGTAAGCTTACCAAATTGCGGAAATATCAATAATGGAAGAAAAACTTAACAACTACCTACCATAGATACTGAGTAACCAATAAAAATGTCGCTCGACATGTACGATAACCAAAACGCTAGACGTACACATTTTCCCAAAACTTGGAACATCATTAGTCACAATCTACAAAAAGAAAATAGTATCTATATACTCCAGAATCTAACAAAAAGAAATACAGGAAGTGTTTGACATGGGGAAGAATAGAGGGGGACCCTGAGGTCTGCGGACGCTACAGATATATCTTGAAGTCTCCAAAGCTATCTCGGCTCACTGATAATGCGGCTGATAATGAGCACCTGAATATGCACACAAAATATGTGCATAAGAGTAGCATGAGTATACCAAAATGTTACCCAGTAAGTGCCAAGCCTAACCTCGGTCGAGTAGTGACGAGGTCAAGTCAGGCCCACTGATAAATAATAAACGAAGTAGAAAATATACGATACAATAATAGACTGGAACTAAGCAAAAGGAAACACATCAATAGTAGTTAAACACACAGAATAAACAACAACAAGGGGGTCTTCCGATACCATCTCGTAGTCCCAAAATAAATATGCAGGGAGAATTCCCGAAGTACCGCCTTGTAGTCTCAAAAGTAAATGTGCAGGGAGAACTCCCGAAGTACCGCCCCGTAGTCTCAAAAGTAAATACGCAGGGGAATATCGCGGGATACCGTCCCGTAGTCTCAAAGTATATACGCAGCTCAAACGAAATAAGGATAACAGTTACAACAAGAGAATCTACAGTTTATGCTAGGTACAAATCAAGAAAAGAAGCAGGAATTCACTAAGCATGTTGCAAAGAGTTTAATTAAGCAATTAAGACAAGTAGACATGGTATTCCAGGCTAACAGGATAACAACACATGCTAGTATACTCAATTAAGGTGAAAACGGGTAATTACTTAGTAAAAATGAGGTTTTTGCAACACATAGTCCGTGTACACACTCGCCACCTCGTGTACACGACGCTCACATATCATATTAGTACCAAATCCTAAGGGCATTTCTTCTAAACAAGGTTAGGCAAGTCACTTACCTCGAACCAAGCTCAATCAATCGGTAGCAATGCTTTTCCCACGAATATCCGACTACGAATGGCCCAAATCTAGCCAAAATCAATTACATACCACAAATATATCTATAAGAAACTAATCTAATCAATGAATTATAAGCTAAAGCAAGAAATTAGGAAATCGTCCCACAAAGTCTCCTCGGGCCCACGTCTCGGAATCGGGTAAAAGTCACAAAATATGAACATCCATTCACTCACGAGTCCAACCATATAAGAATTACTCGAATCCGACCTCAAATCGCCTTTCAAAACTCGAAATTTTAGTTGAAGAACTTCTTCCCATTTTCCCAAATTTTTCAACCTCAAATTCGAACTAAAGATGAAATTAATGATAGATTAGTGGAATATAAGCAAAATAGAGTGTTGAATCATTACCCAATCGATGTCTCTGAAAATCTCTGAAAATCTCGCCCAAATCCAAGCTCCCAAACTCAAGTTTTGATAACAATGGCCAAACCCTCGTTTTTGAAATGATATATGTCTGCCCAGTGATTTCTTCTTCATGAACGCGACCATACCCTCGTGTTCGCGAAGCACGAATTCTCCTTCAGTACAAACCTTCTTCGCGAATGCGAGAGCCCCATTGCGAACGTGGTAGCTTGCATTACCCTATCCTACGCGAACGCGGGACCCTCATCGCGAACGCGTAGGCTAATTACTTGGAGCTCCATCTGACCGTTCCTCTACGCGAACACGAGGACCATATCCCGAACGCGTAGGCTAAAGGAGCCACACCATCGCGAACGCGGGAAACACATTGTGAACACGAAGAACAACTCAGCCGGTCTCTTAGATACCTTACACGAACGTGAGACCTTTCTCGCGAATGCGATGAAGGAAACCAGCAAACTTGACACCAGATTTTTCAGCAGTTCCAACAAGTCCAAAATAATCCATTAAGCATCTGAAACACACTCGAGGCCCCAGAGACCCCAAACAAACATATCAACCAGTCCTAATACACCATAAGAACTTATTTGAGCCCTCAAATCACATCGACGACGCTAAAAACATGAATCACCCTCCAATTCAAATTGAATGAACTTAAAACTTTCAATTTCTACCCACCGATGCTGAAACCTATCAAATCATGTCCGATTGACCCCAAATTTTGCACACAAGTCATATTCAACATTACTGACCTTCTCCAACTTCCGGAATCGAAATTCGACCCTAATATCAAAAAGTCCACTACCGGTCAAAATTTCCAAAAATTCGACTTTTGCCATTTCAACCCAAAATAAGCTACAGACCTCCAAAACGCAATTCGGACACGCCCCTAAGTCCAAAATCACTCAACGGAGCTAATGAAACCGACGAAACTCCATTTCAGAGTCATCTTCACACAGTTTCGACCATGATCAAAATCCTAAGACTTAAGCTTTCATTTAGGGACTAAGTGTCCGAAAACCACAACCAACACCTCCCAGCAAGACACATAAGCAGAAAGAGATACGGGGAAAACAGTAAACAGGGGGTCGGGGCTATAACACTCAAAACGACCGTCCTAGTCGTTACAAAAATTATCAATTTTTTTAAGAATTCTTTCAACATAATGTTCTTTAGTCAACATTATGCCATCTCTTATAATTTACATGTCTAAAATAACACTAGCTTCTACCATGTCTTCCATCTCAAAATTTGAAGACAAGAAAATTTTGGTTTTATATACCAAATCAAGACTATAACTAAGAATAATCATGTCATCCACATAAAGGAAAATAATAACACATGTACCATCTACACATTTTGTATAAACACATTTATCTACTTTGATTAATGAAAAATTATTATTAATCAATACTTGATCAAATTTTTCATGCCAATGTTTAGGTGCTTAATTTAGGCCATACAATTTACATACTTTGTTTTCTTGTCCAGAGACTATACAACATTCAGGTTGCTCCATGTAAAATTCCTTTTTCTAAATCACCATTTAAAAATGCAGTTTTAACATGTATTTGGTGAATAAAAAGTTTATAAATAGAATCCAAGGCAAGTAAAATACGAATTGAAGAAATTTTAGCTACATGAGCATAAATATCAAAATAATCTATATTTTTGCTTTTGAGTAAAACCTTTTGCAACAAGTCTAGCTTTGTATTTATCATTAGAACCATTCGTATTGAGTTTCTTTTTAGAAATCGGGTTTAGCTCTTGGGGGTAAATCAACTAAAATTCAAGTTTTATTTTGTAAAATTGAATTTATTTCTACATCAATAGCTTCTTTCCAAAATGAAGCATCATACGAAGAAATTGCTTCAGAAGATGTCAAATGATCATTTTTCACAAGATAAGTATAAAAATCATTACCAAAAGTTTTTTCTTTCCTTGGTCTTTTACTTCTTCTCAAGTCCTCACTTTCAAAATCATTTTGAATAACTGGAACATGTGAAATATTATCACTTGGAATAATAGGAGCATCAAAATATTCTCAAATTTTAAAGAAAAATCATTTCAAAAGATTCAGCATTTTTTGTTTCAACAATAGAATTGTGTTCAAGCACATCACTTTTGACTACTAAAAATCTATATGCTGCTTTACTTTCAGCATACCCAATAAACATACAATCAAATAATTTAGATCATATTTTTCTGTTGTTATGATCGGATAACATAACTTTAGCAAGGCACCCCCACACTTTCAAATATTTCAAGTTAGGGGAATAGCCTTTCCACAACTCATAAGGCGTTTTACCCATTTTCTTATATGAAATCCTATTTTGTAAATGACAAGCAGATAACATGGCTTCACCCCAAAAATTATTCGGGGCACCAGATGTAACAAGCATGATATTCATCATTTCCTTTAAGGTTCTACTTTTTCTTTCCGTTCCACCATTTGATTGTGGAGAATATGCCGGAGTTATCTCGTGAATTATGCCTTCTTTTTCACAATAACCATTCAATAAAATAAATTCAACACCTCTATTGGATCTCACGCTTTTGATTTTCTTATCCAACTGATTGTCTACTTCAGATTTATAAATTAAAAACTTATCAAAAGTTTCGTCTTTATTTCTCAACAAATAAACTTTTGTACATTTAGAAAAATCGTCTATAAAAGTCACATAATATTTTTTTCCTCCTCTTAGTCATAGTTTGTTTCAAGTCTCCTAAATTAATATGGATCAAACATAATAATTCGGATTCTCTAAACACATAAGCACATGATTTCTTAGTTTGTTTAGTTTCGACACAAACTTCACACTTACCAATATTTGAATAATTATTATTTGAAATGAGACCTTCAGAATTCATTTTTTAATATAAGATAAACTAACATGTTATAATCTAGCATGCCATAAATTGAAAGAGTCAATCGAGTAAGCAGAAGTACTAACATTTTTATTAATAATATTGAGTACAAACAAGCCATAGTTATAATAACCCTTGCCAAGAAAATTATTATTTTTGGTCAACACGACCTTATCAGATTCAAAAGAAACTTTCACCCCCACTTTTCCTAATAATCACATAGAGACCAAATTGGCTCGGATACTAGGAACATGCAACACATCATTCAAAGCCAAAGTTTTGCCAGATGTGAGTTTGATAAGAACTTTGCTTTTTCCAAGAACTGGAGTAATCCTTGAGTCAACAAGATATAGAACCGCTTATCCTTCCTCAACTTGGATGTAAGACACACAGTCATTTTCTAGCATATATGTGCCTAGTGGCACGAGAATCTAACACCTAGTCTTTCACATTGGCTACAAGGTTCACTTGGGAAATAACCGCAACAATTATACCATCCACTTTGGCTTCAGTCAAATTTGCTTTAGCCTTAGCGGGATTGTCATTCCCAAACCTTTTCCGACATTGAGCAACATATGGCCAGGTTTTCCACACATAAAGCAGTTGAATTTTTTCTTGAAGGTTTGATTATTGGTTTTGGGCTTATAACCATTTCTTTTGTCATACATGTTGTTTGATTTTCTCTGACGCTTGTTGTCCTTCATAAGTTTGCTTCTAGTAGCAATCTCTTTTCTTTTGTCAGCAACAACTTGTTTGCGATTAAAATTATCTCCATCAAAAAACCTCAATTTTTGAAACATCAACAAAAAGTTTGGCATAGGTAATTGGTGATGGAACAACAACCGAAACAGTCAGTGCAGCAGGTGTAGTAGCATCAACAACAACATTGGCAGTGTTATTCTCCACAATAACAATGTGAAAATATCCTTAAGATTGTTGGAAAAATATTGGATTATGGAGAATGAGATTTAGTTTAAGGCGTGTCGAGGACACTGTCCTTAAGGATATTTCGTCCACACCGAGAAGAATAAAATTAGGCGTATCCCCCAAGATTCAACAAGCTCTTCTAGTATAAACTAGGAGCATAAACAATAAAGATTAATAAAGACAACCCAACACAATAAAAGAATTTTTTTTAACTTTGTTCCTTTTTGTTACACCCTCCAAATAAACAAACATATACTTATATGTAAAATCTAAATTTGGCATCAAATTGTTGGCAACAATGTTTTAAAAGGCGTGGGCGCAAGACAAAGCGTTTTACGTATGCCTCAGCGAGGCGTAAGCCCCGAGGCACGAGGCATAAACCCCATAGGTATTTAATTTTTAATATTTTATAAAATAATATAATTACAATAAATATTTATAAACATGTAAAATTGTATAAAAATTAAAGAAAACTGTAAATATATATATATATATATATATTTACAGTTTTCTTTAATTTTTATACAATTTTACATGTTTATAAATATTTATTGTAATTATATTATTTTATAAAATATTAAAAATTAAATACCTATGGGGTTTATGCCTCGTGCCTCGGGGCTTACGCCTCGCTGAGGCATACGTAAAACGCTTTGTCTTGCGCCCACGCCTTTTAAAACATTGTTGCCAACAATTTGATGCCAAATTTAGATTTTANGAGAGAGAGGTGTGCTTTATCCCCACAAAAAACTAGTCAAAATAAACTATTATACACTACTTAGAAGCATAAGTAACTTGAGTCGAAAATAATAAAGTTTTCTACAGTGAGGAACAAAAAGGATGACTAACCTGCAATTTTAACTTTGAACTTGCTGATATGAAGGAGAACAAAGTTTTCTTTGTATTTGTAAAAAAAATTAATTCATTGCTTATGGGAGATATTAGCAGACTAGAAGACAAGATAAAGAATTGGGAAGACCATGAATCAAAGAAAATTTTAAAAAAGGTCAGAAATCTCTTAACAACAACTTTGGAATTAGCTGAACAGATACAAGAATCGGATTTAATAATTAATACATAACCTATTTATATAATAAAACGTAGTATTAGTAAAGAAACAATATATGTTTTAGAGTGGGAATTACAATATATGGAAGGGAAATATATTTGGAAATTTTTTTAAAGAATAAAAAAATTTGGATACCATTAGGCTAATCAAAATAGATAATTTAAAGCACTTAGAATATTTAGACTTAAAAATACCCTTTGAAAAGAAATATAGAAGTTTAAAAGATCAGACTATTATAAAGTGTAATTTTAGTAACGGAGAACATATTCTACGTATAGAAGACAAGCAACACAATACTTTAGTAGATTTAATAATAAATCTAAGTGAAATGTTTCAACAGGATAATAAACACAATAGACAAGTCTTAGAAGAGATATGTTTATTAATAGAAAAACAAAAGATTTTTTTTATAAATTTACAAAAAAATTTAGATTTTCTAAAGGTACAAGAAAAAGAGATAGAAAAAAGAATTCTTTCTTCAGACAAACAAGAAAAAGAAGATAAAAATTTAAAATTATTATTTAGTGAAATAGAAGACGTAAAAAGGAGATTGGAGGAGCTAAAAACAATTTTTCTTTTATGAAAACAACAAATATACATAAAGAAACCTTACAACTATTGGAAAAACTATACCTTTTCCACAAGATTTTAAAGATTTTATACCAGGATCTAAGTCAGACCATGTAATAATTAAACAAAATAACGTTATAGTAGCATTATTAATAGAAGTAGATAATAAATTAGATAGGTTGCTAAAAGAAAAAGAAGTAAATAAATCTAGTAATAATTATGAAATTGAAAACTTGATAAGTAAATTAGAAAAAATAGAAATAACGCCACAAAAAGAAAGAATAAGTAAAAAGCAGAAAAAATAGACTTTCTTTCAGCTAGATCGAGACCAAGCTGCTCAGAAAATAGACTAAGTAAAAATGTATTATCAAGAATACTAAGCAGACGAAAAGAAGAAGATAATCAACAGTTAGATGAAATAATAGATGTAGATAGGAATATAGAAATTTTCCAACAAAACCAGCTAAGACTGTTAGACCCAAGAATCTTATACAAAACTTGGCTCAGTAATACAGCTCAGTTATACAAACACTATAGAGAGGAACATATATCAGCTATAGGAGGTAATTTTACAACTTTAAGCCTAATTAATCCAGAATCAACGAAAAAAGTAAAAATGTTTAAAAAAAATTTAATGCATATGAGACTAATAATTATAGGACTTAAATGATTAACTAGAAAGAATCTAGGAACAAAAGTCCTAGTAGTAGTATATGATGATAGATGGTCGGAATTAAAGAAATCTATAATAGGATTAACAGAGGTAGACATGACAAATAATGGAGGAATTTTTTATATAAGCCTAGACTTTATGATGAATATGCTAGAATTCGGAAAAAACATAAAAATAAGAATACAAACTAAAGGATACGAAGAAATGACTAATGGAACTAATCTCTTAATGTGTATAAGATTTTTAGGAAAAATGACGATAGTAATACTAAATTAAGACTAAGAATAGATGATGTAGTAGAAGTAATGGGAAATAAAGGAATTAAACTAATAAAGCTAATAAAAATAGACCCCGAAGAGTACGCAGGATTAGAATGAAATCTAAAAAATTTTAATAAGAAGAAGGTTTTAAAACCAGAATCTCATCTAATGTATACTAACTCGAAGGGAGAAACATCAATTAGATTTACAGATTATAATTATACACCTCAACAAGGGATAAATAAAGAAAGTACAACAGAAAATACAATAGATGAAGGAAACAACGAAATGATGAACATATAAATTTTACTAGAAGATGAGTTTGAAGTAGACATAGCAATAGAAAAAGCTAAAGAAATTTATAAAAATAATGAAAAGAAAACTTTTTAAATGTAAAGGTTGTAAATCAAGAGACTTAAACTTAGAAGAAGTTAAAATACATTTTAAAAGACGCAAACTAAGAATAGATAATATTGGATATAGAAAAGAATATGATATTCAGTCAAAATTAGAACAAATGAATAAAATAATAAAAGACGTAGAAGACGAAAATGATGACATAGAAATAGAATCTCTAATAAGTCAAAAAGAATTAATGGAGTCTACAAGTTCAACACCCTTCCAAAAGACTCCTCAACAATCTTTCACGGTAGACACTAGCGCAGGTAATATACCTAGAAGACGAGTATATAGGGTCGGAGAGACTGCTCAAGAAAATGTAAAGCTAATAGGTAAAGAATGCCTATAGAAGAACCGATTAAACTACAAGAAGGAGGTAGTAAAGGTAAGATATTAAATATAGCTGCACACGATCCACAAATGTGAAATTCGGTAATACTCTTCCATGAGTGAAAAACCATGAGTCCTCGAAGTTAGCCATGAGTGAAAAACACTCTTCCAACTATGAATCATTCAGGTTTCTTCTTAGAATTAGGTTCCAAGAGTTGTCCTTCCTGTTTTGGGCTATAGTGGAGTCTGGATTACTCGGAATTATAAACAATATGGTTAAACATCCTTCAGAAAAGTGATTCCCAACCATTTATCCCTCCAAAATCGTATGTGTGCCCCATCCCAACTCGTAAGGAAGTGTTATGGCATAATTCTTCCCATAAGTTTCTGATTCCTTTCTCTAACCCTTTTCCATGAGGTGATCTATTAAACTTAGACCTATTATTTTCTGCTTTTCCCCATAACATAGAACTATATTCTAATAACATGTTTGGCCAAGCTTTTAAAATCAGCTTATTTTGAGAAGTGTTTTTCTCAAAAGTATTTTTAGAAAAAATGCTTTTGGTGAGAAGCAGTTTGTGTTTGGCTAATTAATTTGAAAAATAATTTTGAACAGTAATTAATGTTTGGCCAAACTTTTGAAAACTGATTCTAAGTGTATTTTTCTCAAAAGTGCTTCTCAGAAAAGTGTTTTTGAAAGAAACTATTTTTTTCTGCTTCTCAAAAACTGCTTCTGCTTCTCCTCAAAAGCATTTTTTTTTTCCTTCCAAAAACTTGGCCAAACACCTTAATTTTTGGCCAAAAATGATTTTGGCAAAAAAAAAAAAAAATACTTTTGGCCCAAAAAAAAAGCTTGGCCAAACATGCTATATATTTGATTTGATTTTGGTTCAACTATTTGAAAAGTTAACTTAATTTTTCCTTAAATAAATACTAACCGAAATTTTGCCATATTTTTTAGTATTGGAAAACGAATAAAGTGGATATACAATAGAAAGGAAATAAAGTAAAAAAAATAAAATGAAAAGGATAAAAAGGAACAAGTAAATTTGATCTCATCAAGATGAGGTGCATTTAATTGATTTTTTTTTTTTTTTTTTGCAGTTTTCATTTTCTTATATTTTTTTTTTGTTTTCTTTTCGTTTTAGTTTTTAAAATTTTTATTTGAGAAAAACGAAAATAAAGTGACATTATGAAATATAAATATATGTGTTAACATTTCAGACTAAGAGAAATAATAAAAATGCGTTAAAAGAAGCGCGGCACGTTTTTTATAACATAAAAAATGCTTGAACAAGTTCACTAATAAGAAAACAAACCTTTAATTCCAATCTTCAATTAGGTAAAGCTTACCTAAGTGCGTATCATCATTTCAATTAAACATAAATATTTATATTCTATTTATGCTCTGTCCTTTCGGGGTGGGGATAAAGTTTGTGTACAAATTATCCTCCCCAGACGCTACTTAGTAAAATTTTACTGGTAGTTATTATTGTTATTGTATATAGTATAAAAAATATAAATAAGAGGTTCAAATTCCAATTCACGTCAAGGACTTTCAACCAACTTCCTCGTCAAAGACCATCCTAAGAGGTCAATGATATTATCTTTGTCCCAATTTATATAAAACTTTTTATTTATTTTATTTAAATAAATATTAACGATTTATAATTTAGAAATAATTTAACGTTAAATTTTTTATTTTATCCTTAATGATATACGAATTTATTATCACACTAATATTTAATGGTTATTTTAGATTATAAGTTTTAAATTTTTTAATTTTTAAATTTTTTTATACTAGAATGCCACATAAATTTGTAGAACGAGTAAACAACAGTATATAAAAAAAAAAAAAAAAACCAAAAATTGAAAAAGATCGACAAATAAATTGAATTAGAAGATGAGATAAAAGCAGCAGTGTCTACACTTGGCCCATATATTGGAGTGTTCTTTTCCCGCCAAAATAGCGTGAAGTTTTTTCCCTCGCGGAGAGCGTTGGACCAATCGCAGTCGCAGTCGCAGTCGCAGTCGCAATCGCCATTTCGCCATGAGCGGAGAGATGATGAAGAACGGGAAGATTCAACAGAGATTGACGGATTTTAGCGGTTTCTCTAAAATATTGTCTCTCTATTTCCCTAACATCGATTTCTCTCTCGATGACTCCAAATTCAAAGTCCGTCTCTCCTCTCAGCTTGCTCGCTTCTTCTCTTCTCCTTCCGGCGAACACTTCGTTTCTCAGGTTAGCTCCATTTTAAACAAAATAGTAATGTGTAGTAAAAATTGAGAAATGGCTATCTGAATGTACAGCGCAATTTATATGAAATGACCGTTGTACTCCAAATTCCGAGCATTTGCTCGTTCATAGGATTTTTAGGCTAATGTATTTAATGTTTTCGAATGATAAACTTGACGATTGGAGTCTGTATATGACTATCTGTGCTGTGAATGAAGGCGAAATTGATATTATTAGTGAAAGAAAATTACTGATTTATTGATTTTCTAATGTAACATTACTTCTAAGTAATTTTCAATTGTTGTTTGAACGAAAAACTTTGTCCACTCGAGTAATTCTCAATTGTTGTTGTACTCAAAATTCCGAGGTGCATTTGCTATTTTCCCTAGGGTTTTGACTCTAGTAAACTGTTAGTGCATTTGATGCTTTCGAAGATGAGCTTCTGTGACTTTGAATGAAGGTGAGATTGATGCTATTAGTAAAAGAAATATTACTGATTTACTGATTTTCTTATGTGACATTACTTCTAAGTAATTTTCAATTGCTGTAGTTGAATGAAAAAATTTGTCCACTCGAGTCTGTGTCTGTCAATTTATGGCATAGCTTGGTACTAATAGTAAAGGAAAATGGCTGATTTACTGACTTTATCATGTAAGATTTTGATTTTATTGGCCAATTTATTTTCAATTGCTGGATAATTATGGTAATTAGAATTTTAAGATAAAGGTTAAGGACTGACATTGAATTGTTTTTTCTAGGTGAAGGAGGTTGATGGCACGTTCTCATTGCCACTGGACTTTCTCCAGTTCCGTAAACTTTCTGAACTACAGGAATTTTGTGCAATTTTAGAGAGTAAACCTAAAGATGCTCTGTTGTGTATGAGTGCTTCATTACACAAGGTAGTAGATTTATATTTATGAAATTCAATTTATTCACATATTTATATCGTTTTATCTTAGTTGTATCAGTTTGTTGCTGATGCTAGCAGGTTTTCTTTGAGAAATTAGGAGATGAAAGTTTTGATGATTTTGTGAAGATAAATATCCGTCTCCACAACTACCCTGAATCAGTGATTGCGTTGAAGAACCTCAAAGCTGCTTATATTGGTAAAAGATGATATTCAACTTTACATTTACTCTTTAGATATGAAGTAGTTTAATGCAACGTTATCAAAGGCGCGCTTAAAGCGCACTTAAGCCCTAAAGCGAGGCTCAAAACGCGTTGAGCGCTTCGCCTCGCTTAAGGGGCGCTTCGGTGCTGTCATCAAGGCTCTAAGGCATACTTTTCCTTACCAATGAACGTAATCCTGAAGAGGCGACACTAAATAATTGATATTTTACTTTATAATAAATTTTCTTCAATTTCTTTGTGCGTACATTTAGTATTCATGCTTATAGATATTAGTCTTGGACTACACTACAGATTTGTAGTTTTTCTCCATTTGCGCCTTTTCTTAAATTAAAGCTCACGCTTTATTTGCGCTTAAAGCCCCAGTAGATGTTAGAGCTTTTTTGCGCTTTACGCCTTTGATAACACTGGTTAAATGCTGCTTAGTTTCTAAATAATTGAGTGTGATGCTTTCAATTGACAGATAGGCTTGTCTCTATACGTGGTACAGTGGTAAAAGTCAGCACAGTCAAGCCTCTGGTGATGCAAATGGATTTTGCCTGTACTAAATGCGGAACCAGTATTACTCGTGACTTTCCAGATGGAAAATTTTCACCTCCACCAATATGTAAATTGCATGGTTGCAAATGCAGGACTTTTAATCCCATAAGGTCTACAGCTCGACTTATAGACTTTCAGAAAATAAGGTAAACTCCTCTTCTTTGCTGTCTGCACTTAAACATCTTTATAAATCATACTGTTTGAGTTAAAGATTTAACAGAAAATTCTTGTCTGTTATTCTTTTTATTCGTCGTCTCACCTTGCTAATTTCATGTTCATTTCTTATCTTATAATTATTCGTTTCTCCTAGAATTCAGGAGCTGCTGAAATCTGAAAATCATGAAGAGGGGCGGGTACCTCGAACTGTTGAATGTGAACTAGCTGAAGATCTTGTGGATGCATGCATCCCTGGAGATATTGTGACTGTCACTGGCATAACTAGGGTTATTAACAACTACATGGATATTGGAGGAGGTAAATGATTTTATAGAGGACACACATCATAGATCTGTTTGGATTGTAGAAATGTACTTCCTCCACCTATAAAGCAAATTAATGCCTCATGTGAGTCTCTTTACGCCTTTCAACAAAAATTCTAAATGTTTTTCCCCAACAAAAGTTTCACAGTTAGGTTGCTGCATCTTATGAGCAAAATTTTCTACTAATTTCCTTCCATTCCATATAATATATATATATATATTTAAAATATAAAAATATAATATAATATACATATATAGAGTGCATATACTGTAATATTGCTCCTGAGAAATGAAATAAGACTTCATTCAATCACCTGCATGAAGCTTTACTCATATTTTAATTGTGGTTTGTTTCTATTTTAGTGTAGCAAAAAGCGTGTTACGTCTGTTTTTCTCCATTGAGTTAGATGATATACGTGATTATCAACAATAGCATTCTTTGATTGGATTGTAACATATTCCCCTTCTGAATTAAGGATATAAAGGAGAAATTTTTGAGAAAAGTTGATCCAGTGTGCTGACCTTGTTTTAACGCATGAGTCTTTTCATTTCATGTAAAAATATGTTTTTGGTCACAAGCTTCAAATGCACCTGACTGATAGGAAATAGGAATCAGATTCAATTATAGGCTTAAACCTGATGCAGACTAGTAATATCATCAGTGTTAATGAATCTTGTAGCTTATTGTTAGTATTGCTTTAAAGACTCTTCGAAAAAATCTGAACGACTTGGGTTAAATCCAAAGGGCAGTACCTTCTTATATGTTACCATCTTTTATTCTGAACCTATGTTATTAAGTACTGCTGCTGTCTGCACAAAGTACAATTGATAATGCACTTTGAAATTTCTAATAATGCATTAAAGTACGAACGCTGCTTTTGTTCCTCCGTGTTTGGTCAAAGTCTTGGGTGGATGACATCTATGCTTTTAAGGAAAATACCATTCCAGTGACCAAAATCGCCAGATATCCTCTTTGTGAAATGAGTTTATTCAGGAAAAGAAGGTTTAATGTCTTAATATACTTGTCATTCAAAATGCATATTACTTAGATCAAGTAACTTATGAGTTCTCTGTAAATTTCTTTGCACATAACACAATGGATTCAAAATGATATATTGATAAAGTGCCTTATAATAAATTGACATTCGAAATAGTTATGTTTTAGCACCCTACATTGAGCCAAAAATCACAGATATTTTGCCTTTGCCTGAGATAACTGATATCTGGGATAGACAAACTCATTTTACCAATCTTCCTTACTGCACTGCAGAGAAATATGGGATGATCACATTGAATAAATTGTAGATGCTGTTGATAACTGGATCAAAAATATGCTTTTGATTTGCTGCTATGTACTTCATTTTCAGTTAACCTATGTCAGATGTTAACTGCAAGAGAACCTTGGTAAATGCAGGAAAGTCAAAAAGCAAGAATCAAGGACTTCATTATTTGTATCTAGAAGTAGTTTCTATTACAAACTCGAAGTCTCAATCAACACTGCAGGGTTCACAAGATAATTCTAATGCTAGATCTACAGAGCTTTTTGATTTATTCTCATTCACTTCAAAGGATTTGGAGTTTATTGTTAAGTTTTCTGAAGAATATGGTTCTGATGTCTTCCGACAAGTACTTCAATCTATTTGTCCCTCGATCTATGGTCACGAGCTCGTTAAAGGTATACATAACCACTGGGATGAATTATTATTATTATTTCCTTAATAAGCTATCTTTCTTTAATTTATTGATGTGTACTCTGCTGCATGGTGATGAACAAGAGCTTACCTGGTTGTATAAGGACATATATCAAATTGAGAGTCTTTGAAGATGAATTGAGTTTTTTGTATCCAACCCTCTTGTTGGACATTTGGCTTTTCTTTATATCTCATTTTCACAGCATAGAGTAATTATCCGGGGTAGGATTGTTTGTCTTTGGACTCAAGATTAATGCCTTCCAGTCGTAATCCCTTTTCATATGGTGATGACCGTTTACTGCAGAATAGAAATCAAGTAGATTCACGTCTATTGGGTGGATGACTATTTTCTCCTTAGACTTCTTGTTAGTTTTAGGAAAGCAATCTATATAGGTTTTAAGAGTTGGCTTTTGTTTCCATTAAGGATTTCTGTTATGAAAAGGTCAGAGTTTTTGAGGTCAAATATTCAGGTGGTAATCCTAGAAAGAAAAAAGAAAGAAAATGTTACAAGCTATGCTAGCTCTATTTTTTACAGTTTGCACTAGTCTTACTATTAAACTAGAGAATCATGAAGTTTTCAAAGCTCTGATGAGGGACAATGTTACAATTTTAATAGTCATGGCTAAATGCTTATATCTGAAGAACCTCATCAACATTTACAGCAACAATCATGTTGCAAGGTCCTATGTACAGCTGATGGTGCTGAGATATGTCTAAGATCTCCATGATGATAAAACTTCTTCCAAACTGCTGTGTGCTGGGGAGTAAATTTATCTCCAGCTAAAATGGAATAGAATTCAGGGCATCAAGGACAAGTTATCGGGATACAGTGGACTGAGAATATCTTCAAAAGTGAATTTTCTCTTTGATCTGCTCATAACTGCGTTCGTTGTTGAAAAGTATATCAAGCAGTTATAGACAAAAAAAGAAAAAGCCCAGTGAATACCCACAAGTAGGGTCTAGGGAGGATAGTCTGTACGCAGTCCTTTCCTCTACCCTGGGAGAGCAGAGAAACTATTTCCGATAGGCTCTCGGCTAAAGACAAGATGAAAAGAAGCAGTGGAAACAAGTAGTAATAATAACTAGATATTAAGAAAATCGAAGCGAAAGATAGCAATTAAACAGTAGGTAGTAATAGCAATCTAAGAATAAAAGGGTGAAAATCATTTACATCCCCCAAGTTTACTCTAAAAATCAAACTCATCCTCCAACTTTATACAATTGTCATTTTTATCTTTTTATCATAAGCAATGTCTATTGTACCCTTTGACATTTTCAACTCCCCATATACGTAATACCTTTTTTATATTATCTAGATATTTTTTAATGCAGGTATTTATTCATAATTTAAATAATACTACATCTTATTATATAATTTAATCCAAGTTCAATAACATTATAAATAAAATAATCGTATTATAAATTTAATATAAGATGTATTGCTGCTTTACTATTATTATTATTATTTTAATATTATGTAGATTAAAATGCATATAATGTATGTCAGTGTGTGTGTGATTTAAGTTCTACTATTTTTATTATTCTTCATGTGTGTATAAAGTTCCGAGTTTTGATTGTTATTAGTAGATTTTTTCTAAATTATAATTAAAGTTCAGGTAAAGTGTAATAGACAATTTTTGCAATTTTATTATATGATTTACCTTTTTTTTTCGCCCATCATTTTTTTATTACTTCATTGTATAATTTATAAAATTTTCACTCTTTTTTTGTTGTAAATAGATTGAGTTTTGATTGCTATTAATAAAATTACTGATAAGAGTAAAGTATTTATTGTAATTTTTTTTAATTTTTCTCATTATTTCACTGCTGAACGTCATTAACTTATATGCTTGACTACTACTTCTCACTTTTTTGGGTTTCGAAAAAGTTTCTTTAATTTGTCTATAGGTAAGTCGATAACATAAATTGAAATTAAAAGAAATTCATCATATTGAAGAATAAAAATAAGAGATAAAAATTTTAGTGGGTAAAATAGGCATTTTAAGAGGTCACCTTTGATATGAGGAGCAAAATAATAGTTGTTTAAAGTTGGAGGATGAGTTTGATTCTTAAAGCAAACTTGGGAGATGCAAATGATTTTCACATAAGAATAAAAAAATACCGTGCTAATACTAATGCTACCGACCTGAGATAGAAAAGGGAAACACTCAACTACCTACTAACCTTCTACTCTAATTCTTGACCTCCACACCCTCCTATCAAGGGTTATGTCCTCGGTATGCTCCAACTACGTCATGTTCTCCCCAATACTTCTTTGGCCTATCTCTACCCTTGTCCCCTTCTCATACCCACCAGGCCAACCTGTCACACCTAGTAGCCGGGGTATATGTACTTTTCCTCTTCATATGTCCAAACCATCTTAGTCTCGCCTCCCGCATCTTATCTTCCACGGGGGCCACTCCCACCTTATCCCATTAACTTCATTCCTAATCTTATCTAACCTGATATGTCCACACATCCATCTCAACATCCTCATTTCAACTACTTTCATCTTATGGACATGAGAGTTTTTGACTGGCCAACACTCTGCCTCATATAACATTGTCGGTCTAACCACCACTTTGTAGAACTTACCTTTGAGTTTTAGTTGCATATTCTTATCACACAAGACACTGGAAGCGAGTCCTCATTTCATCCACCCCGCTCCAAGTACGGTGTGTGATATCCTCATCAATCTCCCCATTTCCTTGTATTACTGACCCAAGGTACTTGAAACTACCTCTCTTGGGGATGACTTGAGTACCAAACCTCACATCCATGTCCGCTTCCTAGGTTACATCGCTGAACTTGTACTCCAAGTATTCAGTCTTGGTCCTGCTCAAGTTGAAACCTTTAGACTCTAGGGTTTGTCGCCAGACCTCCAACCTCTTGTTAATACCATCTAACGTCTCTTCAATCAGAACTATGTCATCTGCAGTGCAAATAGCATACATCACATCACCTCCCCTTGAATGTGTCGTGTCAGTGCGTCCATCGCAAGGAGAATAAAAAAAATAAAAACGAGCCAAGGGTTGATCCTTTGTACAATCCCATCACAACCGGAAAGTGTTCTAAGTCTCCTCTCACTGTCCTTACCCGGGTCTTAGCTCCATCATACATGTCTTTAATCACCCAATGTAGGCTACAAGCACACCTTTAGCCTCCAAACATCTCCAAGCAGTCATAGACACACAACAAGAATTTTGTTCAAATTTTGATGGTATCCTGTGAACTCTCTTCCATAAATAGGAAGTATGATCCAGGATGATTGACTAGTCCAAAGCATGTCATGCAATTTTTCATCTTTAAACAAGAGTGTTCACAATTTCTGGCAGTCCTTATGGTAATTTATATCAAGTTTTAGTGGTTTACCCTCCAAGAACGTCTTTCTGTTTTTGGGTATACGTAAAGAAAAGCTTTATATTGATGAATCATTTTGTAATATATTTATTGAGTATACTAATGGCTGAGAAGACAGGGGGCCTGCTTGACCACCATCAATCATACTACATTAGTTTTTGAAATTGTCAATACAATGGAGCAATTATATGATTATATTTGACGATCTTTCCTTCAAACTTGTTCTTTGGTTAGGCATGGGAAGATACCCGACTTTTGTGCCCTTTAATTTCTTTGTAGTTGTCATTGTCATCGTTTCTGTTTCCCCTTTTTTGGCTTTGGTGTGCTCTATCTCATGAAGTAGGGACTTGATTTCTTGAGCTGTCAACTGTCTATCCTGCCACTTTTCTTTGAAATACTTCGAATGAAGAGCATCTTTTTGTTTGATTCGTTAGGTATAAATATATCAAAGGTGAAACACAGCTATCTTCCATTTACTACTTAGATTTTCTTCATCTTTCTCCTCTTAACCAGAAGAAAAACACTGAAATAATCTCTTTGCCTGAACTAATATGGAGGAGATTTTTATCACTTGTCCTACTTCCTAAGTGTTTCGCTCGGTTGCTTTTGTGCCTTGAGAAACTCTTGCATTACTTTACCTTGTGTTTGCTTATTGTAACTACGGGTATTTGGGTCATGGAAAAAGGACATACATACATTTGAAACATGATCACATTCCTTTCTTGTGTTGTTTACATTGTGTTTTGAGGAATTTGTTTTGTTCCCATGAACTGTTTCAAGTGGTCATTCTGTTGGTTTGTAGATGGCTTGATCCTCTTTACTCTTTTACTTGTTCTCTTTTTTTCCTATATAGCGGGAATTACATTAGCTTTATTTGGGGGTGTGAGGAAGCATTCAATGGATCAGAATAAGGTTCCCGTGAGAGGAGATATCCACATAATAATTGTCGGTATGTGACAGAATAGTTTGACTTCTTTGGTCCTTGTGGAAATAAATTCTGGAAAGCAGTTACCAATTTCTTTTTCTTCTGGAAAGCAATTTAGGTGATCCTGGATTGGGGAAAAGTCAACTACTTCAAGCGGCAGCTTCCATTTCTCCTCGTGGCATATACATTTGTGGTAATGCAACAACCAATGCTGGCCTTACTGTTGCTGTTGTCAAGGATCCTTTGACCGGTGACTATGCGTTTGAAGCAGGTAACAGTTTCTTTTTCTACTTGCGTGAGATGCAATTTAGAAATTCACCATTCTATTGGATCTTTATGCAGAAAGTTATATTTTAAAGCAATATTGCTTTCTCTTTGTCTTACTCAGTTTGCTAGCATTAGTGTTAGTATGTTATCTTTTATTCATAGATGGCTATTACTACCTAGAGTTTGACTGCATTCTTGGATTCGATCTTATTTCATCTTGCTGTTATTCCTACTTGTTGCAATTACCTTTTCTTTTTCGGTCATTCTCTAGCCGAGGGTCTATCGGAAACAACCTCTCTGCCCTTCCAGGGGTAGGGGTAAGGTTGCGTATATCTTACCCTCCCCAGACCCCACTTGCGGAAAACTACTAGGTTTGTTGTTGTTATATTTAACACATAGAGGAACTAAAATGAACATTTGGTTTATCATAGTTATATGAGAATTCTTATTAATTTGTTTATTTTTGAGGGAGGGTGTGTCTTGTAAAAATGATTTGAACTTGTTATAGTTCCTCGTAATAAACCAGGTTCTATTATAATGGTTCCTAGTTTGTATGGTTGGTAGGGTCCTTTCTCACCTTCCAGATAGAGGAAAAATGATGAATTACGTGTAAATTTGTCTAGCTATATTCTTTTAGAAATTTATAATCTGTATTGTTGTATAGAATTTTTTTTTTCTTTGCCTTTTGATGTTATATACTCATTTGTCTAGCTTCAAAATCCAACAAAGAAACATACTTCCCTTCTTAATCCGAAGAGGAAAAGTTGGACTAGTTGAATGTGATGAGCCTGTAATGTAAAACAAGTCCAGCTTCTTGTAATTCCCAAACAATATTATCTTAGTGCGGTATATCAATAAAATCTTACCTTATAAAAAGAAATTAGTGCCTGAGCTATGTGAATTTTGGTTGTAGCTCCAGCTTATAGGTAAGCATATTAAACATCCTGCTGGATTAATGTTAAGAGCCAATATATCTTCCGGAGCTATAGGAATGATATTTTATTGTAATATCAAGTGAAGGGACAGCTAAGACTGTTGACCTAAAACATAAAAAGAAATGTGTCTGATCTCTAATAGTTTAAACTTTAAACAAGGCAGTTTACATAATTCTGTATGGAATGAAAAGGTATTGGTCTACAAAAAAGAACCAGGCCAGCATGCGATCTGTGTTGTAAACCTAAAATAACTAAATAAATGTGACCCCAGTCTAGTATTTTAACTTCTAGACAAGGCGGTTCCCACATTTAATTAAAACATTTCTGGTGACCGGAAAAATATCAATATATCAATTTTCATACAGCCAGTGTTATCACAATCTTAAAGCACATCAGTGCGGGGCCTTGCAGCCTCAACCAGAATCATAGAAGTCAAAAAAAGATGCTCACAATTAGAAGTTAGTGACTCTGCCGATATTGTTAACTCATCATTGGTTGCTCATATGATTAGTGACTTTGCTAGTACTGCTGACTCTTCATTGATAAGTTATGTGACAATAGAACACCACCACTGAGGATGGTGATTCTTTACAGCATTGAGTCTACAAAGAGGTTCCCCAATTGGGAGAAACTTGCTTGAGCACGTGGAAGCTTCTGCTTTTGGTCATCCAGTTGATATGTATGTTCTAGCGAAGAAGATAAAACTGACTGTCAGTTATCTCATTATTAGCCTGTCAAGGCATCAGTTCGTCAAGGGAAAACTGTTTGGCAAACAGTTTTTCCCGGAGAGTTCAGATCTGTTACTCTGAGTTCTGCATGATTGTAGATGCGACTGATGAATACTTTGCTCAGTATAAGGCTTTCTTTCTGCTCTTGAGAAAAGGCTTTTATATTTGCTTCTTTGATGTTGCCTCATCCAACCATCCTGTTGCTCTTTGGTTTTTAGTGTTAGGAATGGTTCGAGGAAACAAATGAATTTGCTACGGAGCAATGCTTGGTAATTAAAATTTCTAGGGCTTGCAATTGTGAGACTGAGGACAAGTATGTCGACAGCCATTTTGGCGACTTCACAAAGGTTAAGGTCCTTTCTGACTGGCGGCTGAGACTTTGTAAAAACGTGAAGGTTATATCAGTCAATGAATCATAGAGACTGAAAATAGGGTGCTTGGGATGAAAAGATCTGAATAAGAACTAAACATGGTAAATGAATCCATTTTGTATAATTAATCACCCAAGACTCGCAAGTTAAGCGCCTAGGCTACCAATTTAAAAAAAAGACACGTAAGTGAATCACTGGGATAAATCTGGTACTAGAGTTTAACTGTGTTAGAGGAGTGTGCATCTGAATCTGAAGGAGAAATTAAGAAAAGAATCTATGAGGCGGAACCCAAACAAGAGCAAGTGTCTCATTGCCATTTTTTTGTGTATTTTTCAGTAAAAGCAGTGATCCAAACCTAGGTTTGGTAGCCTATGTTCTCTCTGAAAGTTTTGGTCTTTCCTTTTCGTAAAGAGAGAGCTTCATTCACCCTTCCAATTTTCTGCCAATAGCCCAATAGACGAGATCTCCTGCCCATTAGCTGCAACATTATTATACGTTACACATGTTCAGCTTGATCTTCTTCTAGCTCCAGAAGATGTACGTCAGTCAAGACTTTGAAATGAAAGACTTTCTAGCAGCATAGGTCATAAGACATGCATTTTCAGACGACCAACCATTGCTGCGGTATTTCTTGGCTTGACATACTCCTGAGGTGAACTGACCATGGAATTGAAGTTTGACAAGGAATAAAATAGTCAAAAACCAATATAAGCATGGAACTGGCGGATGGTTTTCAGATCATCATATCTATAGCGGCAAAGAGTTATATTCAAGTAGCTATATGGAGCACTGCATCATCACTTTTGAGTTTTGAGGAGTGAGTGTTGTAATTCCTGTCCAAGTACTGTTGTATCCTGTGTTTCTCGTTGTAAAAGACATAAAGATTCCTCTAGATTTCCTTTCCCCCCTTTTTCTTTTCTTCTTTTTAAGTGGAAGAGAAGTTATGCCTTTATTTTAGTCATTTCTTATGGTAGTCATCTGGGTCCCAAAATGCTTATAATGTCCTGCATTGCTTTTTGGCATGGTTAGGTGCTATGGTTCTTGCAGATCGTGGATTATGTTGCATTGACGAGTTTGACAAAATGTCTGCAGAACATCAGGTCTTCTTATTAAATGAATTATACTATCAATTGGTATTTCACACTTAATATCAGGACCTAATTATTTTATCATGACTATAGGCCCTATTAGAGGCTATGGAACAACAGTGCGTCTCTGTTGCAAAGGCGGGACTTGTTGCAAGTTTGCCAGCACGGACATCTGTTTTAGCAGCAGCGAACCCTGTCGGTGGCCACTACAAGTATTTTGAAAAACTCACTCATGTTAATCATTTGAATATTATGGATGATTGGTTTAATGATTCTTGATGCCTTTAGATCACTTATTGGGTTATGTAAGCAAAGAATTATTGACAAAGGAGTGAAGCACGATGATAATGCTGGACATTACAAAAAGAGGGGATATCCAACATACAAGTGGTCATGCTATCCTCCTTATATACATTTCTTAGATTAGACCAGAGAGATACCAAACATAAACACTTCACTTTAAGATAAGTAAAGTAGTAATTTCGCCCTCAAAGCATCTCTGGTTCCTTTCTTTCCATAGACATAGCAGACACATGCTGGAATTGTTCTCCATATCTGTCTCAGTTCTTTATTGCATTTGCAGCCCATCCAGCTGTTAGAGAGCTCCTTAACAGACAGTGGCATCACCCATTCTATCCCAATAATGTTAATTGTTAAAAGACAAGTTCCAAAGTTGCCTAGCTAAAAAACAACACAGAAAGAGATGACTACTGTCCTTCACTTCCTTTTTACACATAAAGCATTTACTGAAAGATCATCATTTCTCTTTTTTGCAAATATATCCGAGTAAGACATGCATCATCCCCTAGCACCCAACAAAAACAAGCTACATTACTGGGGACTTTTGGATCTTCACATCTTCCTCAAGGCCATGAAGGGAATTGGACACCGATGGTTAGCCTCCTGTAGCATAACTTAACAGAAATGTCCCCGCTGCTATGTGAAGTCCAAAAGTTGATGTCTTTAGATCATTATTGGGCTAAAATGCACAAAAACTCTTCAGGATTTTGCTTATTTGTTTAGCTGCTTTGCCTAATGCTTATTTTCGCCCTATTTGATCTATTATCCGTTTATCCTTTCAAATTCCACGTGATCAAGATGTGCTTAATGGTAGGAGTGTAAATCAGGTAACAATCGCGGAGGAAATGAAAACAGAAGCAAAAACAGAAGTGGCATAATTAGTGGCTTAATGTACAACACAGGAGATAGAACACAAAGCAAAAAGAGCAGTGGCATAATTGGCAGCTTGATGTACAACAACGGAGGATAGAAACAAAGCAATAGAATTGAGCAGGTGCAGGACTAGGCCTACGGATCCGATGGACGAGATGAAGAGAGAAAAGAGGAAAGTAATGAAGAAGAATGGAGGCTAGGTAAGGAGAAAAGGAGGAGAAGAAGAGGAAGGTGGCTGCCAGCTGGCATGGTAATAGGAGGGGGAAGAAGAAAAAGAAGAGGAGGAAGAAGGTTGGGAAGGTATAACTAGGTGTGAGAGAAATTATTGAGGAGAAGTTGAACTATGCTGATAAAATAGGACTTGAGGTGGGCAGGGCAGGGGGGAGGGGAAGATGGCAAAGGAGCTGTGGGATGGGCTGGCGGTTGAAGGGTGACATGTTGAAGAAAGATGAAACAAAAAGGGGGAGAAAGAAGATAGGAGAAGAATCAATCTCATATAATAATGAAAACTTAGATTCATAAGAATACTTGCATTGTCATCTTGGTATTTTAAAATCTATTAATCCATGGTAATAATGTGTAAAATTATTTCTTGCAGCCGTGCAAAAACTGTGAACGAGAACTTGAAGATGAGCGGTGCTTTGCTTTCACGATTTGATTTGGTTTTCATACTACTTGATAAACCTGATGAAGTGCTGGACAAGCGACTCTCTGAGCACATTATGTCAGTAAGTGTCCTCGCTCCTTTCTGCAAATTTTTGTTCAAATCGAAAATCGTTAAACTTTTTGTCAGAAATCTCTAACTGTCAAAATCATTGCCTTGCATCCTTTTTTTTTCTATACAGAGACAATTCTTGTTGCAGTTGCAGTAATCACTTTCTTTTAAGTATTCTACTTGACCAATATGAAATACTATCTAAATTCACTCATACTGCATTACGTAGTTGGAGCGTTTGATGTCATGAAAAATTATCTTGCACTGTCTTAAGCTTGATAGTGGAACTATGAATAAATACGACCTATCAACATTTGACATTCTCTCGTTAAAAATGAACCTGAGATTAGAGGGACAGGAGCACTCTATATTTTATTAGTCATCACGGGCAAAGAGGTGGTGTGCTATATGTGTTGTCTAACTGGTTCGAACTCTTTCTGAAATCACTAAGATAGCAATGTTGGAGTTCCATATAAGCCATTTAGCATGTTAACAGTTCAAGTGACGGCAGGCAAGCTAAAGAAGGGGAGGGGGCTTGATGGCAGATAACTCTTTGATGCCATCCTTGATTTGTTTGTCATAAGATTAGGATCCTGTCACTTGGCCTGCTGTTTTTTTCATTGTCTTCTTGAGTTTTTCGAGGAAAATGTCCTTTTACCATCACACATGTTGTGCAATACAATTGATTGAAATTTTATCAGTCGATGCAGTTATATGGTTATCATTAGTGTTATTCATGTGAAAAAAGGTATGAGTTAAAGCTTTTCCTTGTCAGCTTCATGCAAAAAGTGTAGAACAGCCACCAAGCACGAAACGGTTATGTACAGGTTTGCCTTTTACCAACAACTATCTCAGCAGGAGATACTTTTATACAAATTGCTCTTATTTATTTGTTTTGTTTATGCAGCCTTGCTGGATGTTAGAGAAATTGACATGAATGCAAAACAGGGTTCTTTAGTTGCAAAACTGAAACTTGACGCTAAGAAAGACAGTGATTTTGTTCCATTGCCTGGCCCTCTTCTGCGTAAATACATTGCTTATGCAAGAACTTATATATTTCCTAGGTTGTTAAATCTGCTTTCTTTAGTTTTCAAAGTTTTATCTACTTTTTCAAATGTTTATTTATCTACTTGTCATTTGGTTCAAGGATGACAAAACCAGCAGCAGAAATCTTGCAGAAGTTTTACTTGAAGTTGAGGGATCATAATACGTCCGCTGATGGTACACCAATAACAGCAAGGCAATTAGAAAGCTTAGTTAGGTTGGCACAAGCTCGAGCTAGAGTGGATCTAAGAGAAGAGATAACTGAGCAAGATGCTCTGGTAAATGGATGTCTTTGTAGTTGCTCATCGCATACATTTTCTAGACAATACTTGGCTAATTACAATCATTTTCTAAAAGTCATTCCAGACTTACTATAATCTTGATCATCAAATTGCTCTATCCGAAGGCCCTTAATTCATGCATGATCAATTTTCAGGATGTTGTGGAAATAATGAATGGATCATTGTATGATAAGTATGTTGACGAGCATGGTTTTGTGGATTTTGGACGGAGTGGGGGAATGAGTCAACAGAAAGAAGCAAAGCGGTTTTTGAGTGAATTGCATAAGCAGTCAGAGTCACAGCAAAAGGATTGCTTTTCAATTTCAGTAAGCCATCATTTCGTCATTGTATATTTTCTGGCAAAAGTACAAGTCAAGAATTGGAAAAAGTCTGATACGAGCATTTGTTTTTCAGGAAATATATAGTCTGGCAGATCGGATTGCACTAAATGTTCCAGATATTGACACACTTGTGGATAATCTAAATACTGTTGGTCATTTACTAAAGAAGGGTTCCAAGACATATCAGGTATCGTAATGTCTGGCTTTTATATTTTACGAGATAGCCAAAACCGCATTGGGAACCTTGTTTATAAGGTTCATACTTTTTTCTTTATCATACTTGTACATTATAATATAACCTTAAAATAATGTTAGTTTTCTTTTGTTTTAAAAATAGTTAAGATAAAATTTATTTATTTATTTGTTGATTTCCTATAAAATGAAATAAAGGCAATAAATTAGTTCACAGGAGGTGTGTTAATTATTAAGTAGCCAGGTTCGTGTTTTGTTTTGATACAATGTTAAAACTTAGTTGTTATATTTGATTTTATATTAAAAAATTAAACATTTCTAAAACAGTAGATGGTTATTCTTTTACTTCAATACTCGGAGGACTTAATTTTGTACACACCATTGAGGTAAGGGTAGTCTTTGGAGCCAATTGATGGGTTTTATTTCATCTAAATATAATTAATAAATGATATAACTGAATCATTTACAAGACACATGATTTTTCCATTGAAAAGATAACACCTTACGAGGTCTTTTTGTTGCACGTTATTTTAAAGTCAGACTATCATGTAAAGAGTTTAAAAGTAGAACAAAAAACAGGGCGTATCCTGTAGACTGAGTACCAAAAGCACAATTTGCTCTTTACAAAGCACTGCCTCAGTTTGAAACTCAAAAGGAGACAGAGAATATGAATACCAGAACAATAGTTTTTACGTATGTTTATCCCCCAACCGATCATTGAAAGTTCGAAACTCATTTGCTGCTCTTTGCTTCTTAGTTTTCAGTAATGAAAACATCACTTTTTGTATCAAAATTTTGGGTTCCCACCTATTGTGCAAAAATTTGAATGGTAAATATCCTCAAATTGACATCTTAAATCATCTTCATGCAGGTGGTATCATCATCTTATTCACAAACATCAAGGTCAAGAAGATAGTCGAATAACACTAACACTACAAAGGGGACAATTAAAATCATGTCTTGTTGTTTATTTTCCAGAAGTTGTACATAATTACTTGCACTAGTTTGTGGAAAAAGCTTCATGCCTTTTTGGCTTCTTAATGTGTTAATTTGTTCTTTTCATGCGAAAGGTTCTAACTATTCGACCTTCAGGTGATTCTGAAGAAATTAACCCATAATAGCAGTTGCCCTTGATATCATCCCGTATTGTTATGTTACAAGCCTAGTTTTTAATATTTCAGCATGAATTGAGCAAATAAAATTAATCAAGTTTTTGTCAACTCCTAAACATTCTTGAATAAGGTGGAAGGAACACCAAGGTAGTTTTTTCTTAACCATTCTCCAAAGAAAGCTGGAATCGAATAACCAACAGGGAATGTAGCATCTTATTGGCCAGCAAGATGTCAAATGATTTCCTTTCCAGGCTCCAGTCTAGGGAAGAAGAAAGTGAACCTTTATATAATCCATCCTAACCTGTTTTATAGGCTTTCCTTTTGGAGGGGAGCTAAGGGTGTACCCCTGAGTTGAGTCTCTACTTGCAGCAGAGGCTAAAACAAGAAGCATATTATGCTAAATGAAACAAGAACCATACGATGCAAAGTTATACTCCGAGTGGTAGAACTTTTCTTTTTGGTTTTCCACCCGGTGTTCGATACTTGTTTTGGGCCCTGACTAATCTAGATTCACACCACATAAGATTCATTAAAGAGGAAGTGCTCTCTACCAGGATCTTTTCGATTCCTTGGTCTTGAACCTGAGACCTTTTTGGTTAAGGGTAGAGGGATTTTATTCATCCGAGAGGCAGAAGTCTTGAACATGAATAGGTATGGTAACAGGAAATCTTGTAGTTGTATATACCTCATGAAGTTTGGTAGCACATAAAAGTACTAATTACAACAACTACTAGTATTACTGCGCCATCGTCCCAAACAAGTTAAGAGGCTGTAAAAGTATAATTGCTCTTTATCAAAGATGGAATACAGTATGGTTAAATCAGGGCTTCATTACATTAAAGTCCTGCTGTCCAACTATACTAGAATTGAGTAGAAAGCTGTATCAAATTTACTCCGATGTATAAACATAACAAACTTTCAGATTTATATTCAAGTATAATATCTATGTTCTATAACCTGATCCATTTCACCTTCAATTACTCAGATACATATTCTTCGTCAATTACTGAATCAAGGCGCCACTCACTTCCATAATAAGAGTTGGGCAATCCCAACCAGAACTTGAATGCCTCAGCTGCTCGTTTTCGCTCCTTTCTCCTGTCCTGTCTAGCTTGCGATGCATGCTTGCTGGTAAACATCCTCGAGTGCATCTCAACGTAGATCCTAGTAAACTTAGTCTTATTTGGTGGTATCCCATGTTGCTCCATGCAAGCAACAATCTCCAAAGCTTTCTTGAAGAAAGCTGCCCTAACACATATATCTGCCAAAGTATCCAACAATCCTTCATCAGGTTCCAATGGTGGAAGACCTGAAGAAGGATTAGACTCCTCTGCTGTTCCCATCCCACACCTCTGCCTTATCTCATTCCAAAGTAAAAGCGCTTCTCCCGGCTTCCTGGACAAAGCAATTCCATTTGCAAGACTCCCATAAGTAGCCACATTCGGGTAGATTCCGCTTTCTTTCATCCTCTCAATCACACTCTTTGCTTCCTCAACCTTTCCAAGCTTAGAGTATACATCAACCAACATGTTCCAAGCGACCAAATCAACTTTAACTCGAGGGTCTTTAAGCATCTCGTCAAATACCTTGTTAGCTAGCTTCGCCTGACCAGACGAGGCAAAAGCTTTCATCAACGTGGTGTAACTTACTTTGGTCGGAGCAATACCTCTCGCTCGCATCTCATTGAAGTAAGAGAGAGCTCCTGCACTGTCATCTACCAATATACATCCATCAATGATTGTGTTATAGGAAACCACATCAGGCTCTATTCCAGTATCAGTCATCTCCTTAACCAGCTCTTCTGCCTTGTCAATTTGCAGTTGCTGGCAATATCCCTTGATTAGAACATTATAAGTGACTCTATTAGCAGGCACACCAATTCTGGCCATCTCAGCGAGCACCTCCCGTGCCCTATCCATTAAACCTTGCTTCACAAATGCAGTAATAACTGTTGTGTAAGTGACATGATCCGGGTGGCTCTCACTATCGCCTAAATGCCTCATTGCCTCGAGCATCCTCACCATATCCGTCACACGGCCTGCATTCATATAACCTTTCATTAAAGTCGTATACATCCTAGAATTTGGTTCAAATACTCGGGACAACTCAGGCGGCTCATTATCTCTTGAATTAACAGAATTCGGAAGCAACTTTTCAAACACATCCGTATCATTAAAACACACCTCTTCCACATTAGCCTCTCTTAGAATCTTGCAAAGATCCCTCCTCCCTTCCCTCATTGCCTGAACAACTTTTTCAGCAGTTACTAAATCACCAAAACCAACATACGCAGCAACTAGAGACTGAAATGTCGACATACACAACGGAATTCCCTTCTCAAGTATCCTTTCCAATACAAACACAAGCAAATCCTTCCTATCAGCTCTTGCACAAAGCTTAATCATCACATTGTAAGTCAAAACATCAGGCTCACAATCAAACTCACTCATCTCATCAAATAACTCCAAGAACCTATTTTTATCACCAAGATTAGCACAAGCATTCAACACAGCATTATAAGCAGCCGTATCCGGTTTCGACAGCTTAACAACAGCAGGATCAGAAAACCTTCTAACCCTTTTAGTAACAGCACTAAAAATCTTTATAGCTTCCATTGGACTATCATCACCTAAAGAAGCAAGTTTACTAATAACAGAACTCCAAGCTTTAACATGTGGAAGATAACCTGATTTTAACATAGACTTAATAATAGAGGATGCATAAAGAACATGTCCACCTTTAGCTGCAGCACTAGCAAGAAGACCAAGGGAATTAGCATCAAGACGGTGGAGCTGCCGCTCGTGGCGGAGGCGTTGGATAATGGACTGAGCACGGCGGAGACTGACAGTGGAATTTTGATAAGATAATTGAGAAACTAAACGGCTAAGGCAAGTGGGGTTAGGGAGTTGTTGTTGATCAAGATTCTTGGTGTAGTATAACCAAGCTTCATCAGTTTTCCTTTGTTGTAAAAGGGTCAAAAGGGTATTATCAGAAGAAGCTAAAAATGAGTTCTTGGAAGAAATTAAGGAAGTGGGGTTTGAGGAATTTGAGGTTGGTTGTGGTTGAAATGAGCTTGTAGCTTTACAAGTGAAGTGGAAAGAAAGATTTTTGTGGGAGAAAGGAAATGGAGAAGATGGTGAAGTGGGGGAAGGTGAAGGGGGGGTGGGGGGTAGTAGAGTTGTCATGAATTCTTGAACATTTGGGAAAGAAGAGGAGAAAGGGGGAAGGAGCAGTGTTTAAATTGGGTGAATGGAGATAAGGTGGTGTGAGAAATTGTTGTATTTTTTAGGGGTTTAAAAGGGGTTTTTGGGTGGAGAAGGGATGAACTACGTCATTGGATATTCCCTTCCTCTTGTTTGGCAATCATTTATTGGGTGGCTCTTGTACTTTCCCTTATTTTATTGATTTCATTTTTTTAGAAATTTTTATATAAAAAAAGATATTTTTCGACTTGGAGTTTGCCTAGATTAAACTGTTGAAGAATTGCATAAATCAAGTTTTTATAATTTGGTACGTGTTGTAAATAGTATGCGGATGAAGTCCATGTATGAATAGTTTGTAAATGGATTTCCACTTTACGTCCATCTCTTACACTATTTTACTATAGTGATCTTTACTTTTTATGCATATAGAAAGCTATGTAAATGACATTGTAAAGACACACCAAAAGGAAGTGAAATACTCCTTCTTCTATCTTTGTTTCTTATTTACATTTTACTAAATTGCTTTTATTTTATAACACGTTATCAGCACGAAGCTCTAACCAAATCCATAATCTCTAAGTTGTGCTTATTCTCCTCCTTGGATCAAGTGTGCTTCTTTTAAAGTTATTCTAAATAATGCTGCTGTACATATTTTGCATATAAACTTTACCATGTGCTTTATTCTCATATAACCATGTTAACTGCTATCTCACGTACATAATATAATTACAACTATGATGAGTTATATATATTTTATTAAGTGACTTCTACTCCAAAAATACTTTACTTAATGTCATAAAGAATCTCATCAGCTTACTCATATGTTTATTGAATTGATTATAATCACTGTTATTTCACGATTATCTTTATATTTACTTTTACAAATTTTTTTATTGTAGTTTTTACTATGTCGACTTTGTCAAAACTTGAATTTGTGGCACTTGATATCACGGGGAAGAATTATTTGTCATGGGTCCTTGATGCTGAAATTCACCTTGACGCTAAAGGTCTTGAAAATACTATTATACAAGGAAATGAAGCATCAAATCAGGATAAAGCGAAGGCCATGATTTTCCTTCGTCATCATCTATATGAAGGGTTAAAAATTGAATATTTAACCGTAAAAGATCCACTTGTATTATGGATTAATTTGAAGGATCGATATGACCACCTAAAACTTACGGTATTACCGAAAGCTCGGTATGAGTGGATACATTTAAGGTTGCAAGACTTTAAAAATGTAAGTGAGTATAATTCTGCTATCTTTAAAGTAAGTTCTCTATTAAAATTATGTGGAGACACTATCACAGATGAGGACTTATTGAAAAAAATATTTTCTACTTTTCATGCTTCAAATGTGGTGCTACAACAACAATACCGTGAAAAAGGTTTTAAGAAATATTCTGAGTTAATCACATGCCTACTTGTGGCAGAACAAAATAATACTCTATTAATAAAAAATCATGAAGTACGTCCCACTGGATCAACTCCATTCCCGGAAGTGAATGTTGTAGCAACATATGATAAGTTTGAAGGAAAATAAAATAATTACCGTGGCCGTGGACATGGTCATAGACGTGGACGTGGACGTGGCAGGGGACGAAACAATTATCGTCATTATGGTGGAAATAAACTGGAGAACAATAAGAGTTCTCAGATTAATCCTTCAAAAGGTAAAATTAGTATGTGGCATCGATGTGGTATGAAAGGTCATTGGGCACGCATTTGTCGTACACCAGATCATTTTGTCAAACTTTATCAAGTCTCCCTCAGAAAGAAAGAAAATAATGTGGAGGTACATTTGACCTTTCAAAATAATGATGATGAAGCAGGTCCCTCAAACAAATATAATTCTGAGGCACATCTTGCGTATAAAGATGATGATTTTGGAGACCTAGCAAATATTACTCATTTAGAAGCTGGAGACTTCTTTGAGGATATTGACTGAAGAACTAATCATCTTACCGGGGAATGAAGTTATAATAGAAGTTGTCATTTTTTTTATGTTTGCAACTAGTTTATTTTTCATGAGTGTATTTTCCTAATGCATCATGTGTTGCTAGTTTCTATATTCCTAATGTATTTCTTAATGTTCTTTTTCTGTTTGTCTTTCATATTTCTTATGATGTAATTTTTTATTTTTTTTAATAAAGAATATGAAAATTTCCCAGTGTTGAGTTGGACTCAAGATTGATAAAGATTATATATGCCTTCTGGATAGTGCTACAACACACACTATTTTAAGGGATAAGAGATATTTATCTTATTTGGTAATGAAAGAAGCCAATATTAATACAATATCCGGTAGTACAAGATTAATTGAAGGTTCTAGAAGAGCCAATTTATTACTACCTGGCAGAACAAATTTTGCTATTGATGAAGCACTATATTGTAGTAAATCTAAAAGAAACTTATTAAGTTTCAAAGATATTCGCCAAAATAGCTACCATATTTAGACTACAAATGATGAAAAGATTGAATATCTTTATATTACTACAATAATGTCTGGTAAGAAATATGTGCTTGAAATGTTACCTGCTCTTTCCTCCGGCTTATACTACACAAGTATTAGTAGGATTGAAACACATGCCGTAGTAAATGAAAAGTTTACTAATCAAGATAGTTTTATTATTTGGCATGACCGGTTAGGCCATCCTAGGTTCTAATATGATGCGTAAAATAATTGAAAATTCACATGGACATTTAATGAAAAACCAGAAGATTCTTCAATTTAAGGAATTCTCTTGTGCTGCATGTTCTCAAGGCAAATTAATTATTAGACCATCAACTATTAAAGTTAGGATGGAATCCCCTGCATTTCTGGAACGTATACAGGGTGATATATGTGGGCCCATTCACCCTCCATGTGGACCATTCATATATTATATGGTTTTGGTAGATGCATCTACAAGATGGTCACATGTGTGCTTACTATCAACTCGAAATTTGGCATTTACGAGATTGTTGGCTCAATAATAAAGCTAAGAGCACAATTTCTAGATTATGCAATTAAGACAATTCGTCTTGATAATGCCGGTGAGTTTACATCCCAAGCCTTTAATGATTATTGTATATCAACTGGGATAACAATTGAGCATCCGGTTGCTCATGTTCATACACAAAATGGTCTAGTGAAATCATTGATCAAACGCCTCCAATTAATTGTTAGACCAATGCTTATGAGAATAAAACTTCCCATTTCAGTATGGGGTCATGCTATTTTGCATGCAGCAGCACTTGTGCGGATAATGCCCACAAGTTATCACAAAGTCTCCCCATTGCAATTGGCTTTTGGTCAGAAGCCAAATATTTCTCATCTTAGAATCTTTGGTTGTGCTATATATGTCCAATTGCTCCACCACAATGCACAAAAATGGGTCCTCAAAGAAGGTTGGGGATATATGTTGGATATGAATCTCCTTCTACTATAAAATATCTAGAGCCGATGACTGGAGATTTATTTATAGCAAGATTTTCTGATATTCATTTTGATGAATCAGTATACCCAACATTAGGGGGAGAAAATAAGCAGCTGAAAAAGAAGATAGATTGGAATACATTATCACTATCTTATTTAGATCCTCGAACACATCAATGTGAACAAGAGGTTCAAAAGATTATTCATTTGCAAAATATTACAAATCAACTGCCAGATGCATTCACTGACCTACCAAGGGTGACTAAGTCACATATTCCAGCTGCTAATGCTCCAAATCGAGTTGATATCCCGGTAGGACAATCAATTAAAGCAAATGAGTCTATGCCACACTTAAAACGTGGTAGACCAATCGGTTCTAAAGATAAAAATCTTCGAAGAAGAAAATGAGCAAATGATCATAATATGGAGGTAGTGACTCAAGAAGATCCCCAAGACGTAACAAAATATAAGACCTTATGGGAGGTCCAGGTACCTGAAAATAATGAGAATGAAGAGATATCAATAAGTTACGTCTCAACGGGAAAAAGATGGAACCGAAATAATATTGTTATCGATAACATTTTTGCTTATAATGTTGCATTTGAAATAATGCGACAAGATGAGTTTCTTGAACCAAAATCTGTTGATGAATGTAGATAGAGAAATGATTGGCCAAAATAGAAAGACGCTATCCATGCAGAGTTAACTTCACTTGGGAAACGTGAAGTCTTCGGACCCATAGTTCGAACACCTGAAGGTATAACGCCAGTAGGGTACAAATGAATTTTTGTGCGAAAACGAAATGATAAAAATGAAGTCGTTAGATATAAAGCACGACTTGTGGCACAAGGGTTTTCACAAAGGTCTGACATTGATTATATGGAGACATATTCTCTTGTAGTAGATTCTATTACCTTCAGATATCTCATAAATATGGCAGTGCATGAAAAACTTGATATGCGTCTAATGGATGTTGTCACGGCCTATTTGTATGGATCATTAGACAATGAAATTTTTATGAAAATACCTGAGGGATTTAAAGTGCCAGAAGCACATAAAAGTTTTCGTGAAAATTGTTCAATAAAGCTTCAAAAATCTTTATACGGATTGAAACAATCAGGTCGTATGTGGTACAATCGCCTGAGTGAATACCTGTTGAAAGAAGGGTACAAGAATGATCCAATTTGTCCTTGTGTCTTTATAAAAAGGTCTGAATCTGAATTTGTTATAGTCGCCGTGTATGTTGATGATCTAAATATCATTGGAACTCCTGGGGAGCTTCCAAAAGCAGTAGACTGTTTGAAGAAAGAATTTGAAATGAAAGATCTTGGAAAGACAAGATTTTGTCTTGGTCAAATTGAGTATATGCAAGATGGAATATTTGTCCATCAATCAACATACACCAAATTTTCTTTAAAGCGATTCTATATGGATAAAGCACATCCATTGAGTACCCCAATGGTGGTGATATCACTTGGTATAAAGAAATATCCATTTCGACCTCATGAAAATGATGAGGAGCTTCTTGGTGCTGAAGTACCATATCTTAGTGCAATTGAGGCATTAATGTATCTTGCCAATAATTCCCGACCAAATATAGCTTTCTCAGTAAGCTTATTGGCAAGATTTAGTTCTTCGCCAACACAAAGACACTAGAATGGTATTAAACAAATATTTAGATACCTCCAAGGGACCATTGATATGGGTTTATTCTATTCAAATGAATCCAAGTCAGTATTAGTTGGTTATGCAGATGTAGTATATTTATCTGATCCACATAAAGCTCGATCTCATACAGGCTACTTATTTACATGTGGAGGTACAACCATATCATGGCGTTCAATGAAACAGACTATGGTTGCTACTTCTTCAAATCATACAGAGATAATAGCCATTCATGAAGCAAGTCGAAAATGTGTTTGGTTAAGATCAATAACTCAACATATTCAGGAAACATGTGGTCTTTATTTGAAAGGAAATACTCCAACAACATTGTATGAAGACAATGCTGCATGTATAGCTCAACTGAAAGGAGGATATATTAAAAGAGGAAGAACAAAACATATTTCACCAAAATTCTTCTTCACTCATGATCTTCAAAATAATGGTGAAATAGATGTTCAACAAGTTCGTTCAAGTGATAATTTGACTGATCTGTTTATTAAGACATTGCCAACCTCAACATTTGAGAAGTTAATATACAAGATTGGAATGTGGCGTCTCCGAGACCTTAAGTGATATGTTAATCAGGGGGAGTAAAAATACGCGTTGTACTCTTTTTTCCTTAACTAAGGTTTTGTCCCATTGGGTTTTCCTGGTAAGGTTTTTAATGAGGCAGCAAGTAATGTGTATTGCAAATAACTATGTATTTCCCACATTATTTTCTATTAGGCTCTTAATGATATATATATTTTTTACATGGCCATCCAAGGGGGAGTGTTGTAAATAGTATGCGGATGAAGTCATGAATAGTTTGTGGATGAATTTTCACTTTATGTCCATCCCTTACACTATTTTACTATAGTGGTCTTTACTTTTTATGCATATAAAAAGCTATATAAATGGCATTGTAAAGACACACCAAAAGGAAGTGAAATACTCCTTCTTCTATCTTTGTTTCTTATTTACATTTTACTAAATTGCTTTTATTTTATAACAATACCCATAGTTTTCCCAGAATTGTTTTGTTGGAGATAGGGGGCATCCAATTGAAGAAAGAGGAATCAGAATAAATATTTTGACCCTCCATTTCCTTTAAGACATAATCACTACCAAATAACTGGTAATGAAAGAGTTTGATCAATCAATCCTCTTGTGACCAAATCATTACTATTATGGAAAGAAAGCCAAATTTAGTATCAGAACAAAGTAAAGTTTCCTTCATAAGAAATATTGAAGGGAACTAACTATTGGTTGTCGTTTTGACCTTCAGACCAAGTAAATTTTCTTGTTGTCCAACCAAAAAGAAGGGCAACCCGGCGCACTAAGCTTCAACTATGCACGGGATGCGAGGAAAGGCCGGACCACAAGAATCTATTGTACGCAACCTTACACTACATTAAATCTTGCAATTTGGTTGAAGTTATATAGCAAATATACTTGGAATTTTTACATTCCTATACAATATTTGAAACTTTCTTACCCTCCCTAGTCCCTACTCAAGTTTCAATTTAATTACATCCTATATACAAATTTGCCAATTATATACACTTTAGGAATTAAATGAGTATCCCTTTATATTAGGAATCAATTGTTATTGTAGACAATAAATTGCGTCGAGAAAATATAATCAAGACCGAAAAATATCGCAACAATCGTAGTATGTTATTTCAAATAATATGAGTGTTACAATCTCTATGAATCCTTTGATTCTTCTTTTCAACAGTAAACAAAAGAGCCTTTGAGCTTAATCTTGAATTTTATTTTATTTTAATCCAAGTGCTTGAAGCTTGATCTTGATCTTGACGTACTTTTAATCCAAGGGCTTGCAACTTGTTCTTGAATCTTCGTCTTGATCTTTTAATCCGTAGAACACTTGAATGCTTGTAGCTTTTAGAGAAATCCGCAGCGTTTGATCCACGAGCTCCCTCTTGCTTCTTGTTATAACTTCTGATCCCTTTTATGGGTTATGAAGACCCCTATTTATAGTTGTGGAAGGGAAGAGTTGTGATAAGAATAAACTCTTTCCGACCAATCAAATTAAAGTGTGACATGGCCGCATTTGATTGACCAGAACATGTCTCTTGCACACGTAGAGCGGTTTCATTGGCCTTCTAATGTGCCTTGGCATACCTTGTCATTTTGACACGTGGCACGATCTCATTGGCTCTTCTGTCTGACTTGGCGTGCCACATCATTTCATGTGTGGAACTAAACTGGACCTCTTTGAAGATGATATCTTGGGCCTAATAAAACGGGCTCATCACTTTAGCACAATTAAATGGGATAGCCCAATGGAATACGACTTATTAACCCATATGTGTTGGACTTATATAATTAATTTAATTATATTAGCCAATAATATTTATTTGGACCAATATATCTTGAATTTAAAATATAATCCAAATTATTTAATAAATTTAATTCTAATAAATTTACATGCCTACAAATGCCCCCTACTTCAAGACTCGTCAAGATTGATTTGTTTAATCCTCAAGACTAGGCTTGAAGTATAACATAATATTTTTTTTCCTTTTTCTTTGATGCATGCGCCCGAAATTTTTCATGGCTTGATGCAAAGCTTTACCAAGCCGTATGCACAGGTAACAATCTTCTTTGACCAACTTTGATCATTAATTGGTAACAACTTTCTTCAATGTTTCCATTTCTTTCTTCTTTTTCCCTTTTTTTTTAAAAGGAAAGACCTCCATGGTATTCCTAATTTCCATTCTATAACAGAGCATGTGGTCACGAGGGGCCACAATTGCTTTTCCCTTTCAACTCAAAGTGTGACCTCGTTATTATCAATTGCATGTGCAACTCATTTTTTGGACTATGCCACATATATCTTCTTTTCCTTTTGTTTTTTTACTCAATCCTTCTTTAATTAAAATAGTCAAATATGTCACCTACTTAGTACTGAACTAGGAGTTATCACTGCCCGACCACTCATCCTTCATAGGAGTACAATTTGACTCCAACTAAGGAGATCAAATTCTCCGGCCATCTTCACTATAAATCTACAGTCCCATATCGAGCCCATAAATATTTAATGCCATATCTTGATAACTATATAAACCCCCTATGCTCGTATTTGTTGAGCATCAATTCGCAGTATTTGCAAGCCATTTGAGTCTATTTTTGTGTACTCGAAAACATTAACGCGAAGGTAATTTCTTCTTCTTTTCTTGTGCTTTCTTCTTTGTTTTGCTCTGTTGTCTCTTTTTTTAGTAGTAGCTTCATCGAATTACGAAGTACTTTAAAAGTTCGAGACGAATACCTTTAAAAGTTCACGATGAAGACCTTTAAATTTGCGGCGAAACCCATAAAAGTTCGCGATGAAGACTTTAAAATCTCGTGGTCAAGACCTTTAAAAGTTCGCAGTGAAGACTTTTAAAAATTCGTGGCGAAGACCCTTAAAAGTTCGCGTAAAGATACTTAAAATTTGCGGCGGGAACCCATAAAAGTTCGCGACGAATACCTTTAAAATTTGCTGCAAAGACCCATAAAAGTTCGTGCAAAGATCCTTAAAAGCTCGTGGTCAAGATCTTTAAAAGTTCACAATGAATATCTTTAAAAGTTCGTGGTGAAAACCTTTAAAAGCACGCAATGAGGACCTTTAAAAATTCGTGGCAAATCCCCTTAAAAGCTCGTGGTCAAGATCTCTAAAAGTTCACGGTGAAAACCTTTAAAAGTTCGCAGTGAAGACCTTTAAAATTCACGGCGAAGACCCATAAAAGTTCGCGTAAAGATCCTTAAAAGCTCGTGATCAAGATCTCTAAAAGTTCACGATGAAGACCTTTAAAAGTTCGTGTGAAGACCTTTAAAATTCACGACGAAGACCCATAAAAGTTTGCGTAAAGATCTTTAAAAGCTCGTGGTCAAGATCTCTAAAAGTTCACGGCGAAGGCCTATAAAATTTTACGGTGAAGATCTTTAAAATTCATGATGAAGATACATAAAAGTTTGTAGTAGAAATCTTTAAAATTCGGAAGTGGGGACACTTTAAAGTTCGCCACGTGCACCTTTAAAAAGTTCAAGACAAGCGCCTTTGAAAGTTCGAGACATACACTTTTTAAAAGTTCGGAACAAAAGCCTTAAAAAATTTGAATTCCTTTAAAGGTTCGAGACGAACACCTGCAACGAAAACCTTTTTAAAAAAAAGCGTCTTCAGAATTGTCCCGGACAACATTTTAAAACCAACTTTATATTGCACCACGCTGATAATTTCAGATTTGTGCGACTTCGCCAAAACTTTTATATCTTGATGTAGGAATGTCGAAATCATGAACCGCTTGATTTTATGGATAATAGACTTCGAGATATTTGAAATATCCAAAATTCAGAATCAAAAAATTTGAGAATCATACCAGATATTAGTTTGAATCTAACTTTAGATTCCGACACATTGACCGTTTTCGATTTGTGCGACTTCACCAATACTTTTATATCTTGATGTAGGAATGTCAAAATCATGAACCGCTTGATTTTATGGAAAATAGACTTCGAGATATTGGACATATCCAAAAGTTGGAATCAAAAAATTTTAGATTCGTCCCAGATATTAGTTTGAATCTAACTTTAGATTCCGACACATTGACCATTTCAGATTTGCGCGACTTCATCAAAACTTTTATATCTTGATGTAGGAGTGTCGAACTAATGAACCACTTGAGTTTATGGAAAATAGACTTTGATATATAGGACATATCCAAAATTCAGAATCAAATAACTTGAGAATCGTCCCAGATATTATTTTGAATCTAACTTTAGATTCTGACACGTTGATAATCTCAAATTTGCGCGACTTCACCAAAAAAATTTGTATCTTGATATAGGAACGTCGAAATCACAAACCGTTTGATTTTATGAAAATGAGAATTCAAAATATGAAACATCTCCAAAATATAGGATTTAATACTTTAATGATAGTTTCAGCTAATATTTCGAAGTCAACATCAGATTTTGATATACCGACAGTTTCGAATTGGCGCGACTTTGACAAAACTTTTGTGTTTTGGTATGGAATCTTCGAAGTCACAAGACGTTTTTCTTGCTATAAATCAAAATTCAATATCCCCTCTTTTTTAGAGGTGCACGAATATGAAGTCCAACAAACTTGAAGGTTATGTAAACATGAAGACATAGCGAATCCTCAGACTTTGATGTAAACATTGTCATCATTTCAGTGAAGACACTATTTTACCATAGCAGCTTGCTCCCTTTAAATCAAATGAGACCCAAAGTTTAACTGAAAAATGGTATCTCAACTTGATTTTCAAGTGGTGATTGAATGGATTACATTTCATCGTACTTTATTCGAACACGATGGGGGCACTATGTATCTTTTGAACTCATGCGACTGAACTCAGAATGAAACTCTAAGCTGCCTACGTACCTCGGTGAAGAGGATCAAGTCATACCGTACTTCAGAATGGAAAGAATTTTTTTTATGTCCTAACTTTTTCCTAGGCCGCCTCTTTCGAGGTTTTCAACCTAGCAGACATTTTTTTTTATTTTATGTCCTAAATTTTTCCTAGGCCGCCTCTTTCGAGGTTTTCAACCTAGCGAACTTTTTTTTTATGTCCTAACTTTTGCCTAGGACACTTTTTTCGAGGTTTTCAACCTAACGAACTATTTTTTTGTGTGGGTTGTACACAATTTAGACTCATGCGGGCCAGGAGTATAGGAACATGCAGTTTAGGCTCATGCGTCAAGGAGCGTTGCAACTTCAAGGATAATACTTCTTCAAAAACTTGCCACTGATAGGGCCAATTCTCATTCCATCTGCATCAACCAGCTTGTAAGCGCCACTTGAGTAAGCTTCTTGTACGACATACGAACCATCCCATTTTGAAGTGAACTTCCCTACATGTTTATGGAAAGTAATAATGGGTCTTCGTATGGCAAGGACTTGATCTCTTACTTGAAAGGACCTTGGGCGAACTCTTTTATTGAATGCGTGAGACAATCGAGCTTGATAACATTCCAGACTCCGTTGAACTCTAACCTCCTCTCATCAAGAGCCTCCAACTCTGCTAATCGAAGTCGAGCGTTTTCTTCATCAGTGATCCCTTCTTGAATAGCCAGTCGTAATGAAGGTATTTGACGCTCAAGTGGCAAGACGACTTCGACTCCGTAAACGAGTGAATACAGATTCGCTTGTGTTGGCGTGCAGTGAGTTGTCATACATGCACATAGAGATTCTTCCATACGTTCATTCCAATCTCGTTTGGACTTGGAGACGACTTTCTTTAGCAAGTTGCATAGAGTTTTGTTGAATGCTTCAGCTAGACCGTTGGCTGCAGCATTGTACATCGAAGAGTTACATTGCTTGAACCCAAAGAGATCACAAACCTTGTTCATCAACCTATTATCGAATGACTTTCCGTTTTCCGTTATTATGTAACGAGGAATGCCAAAGCGATAGATTATGTTTACTTGGATGAAACTTGCAACATTTTCCTTTTTACCTCCTTAAGAGCAACAACTTCAGCCCATTTTCAGAAGTAGTTAGTTGCAGTCAAGATGTATAGGTGCCCACCAGAGGACTTTGGCAGTGGTCCAACAACATCCAATCCCCAAGCGTCAAACGGACAGGATGCTACAGTCGTGCAACACTTCAGGAGGTTGGTGAATAAAATTCGCATGGAATTGACAAGCCTTGCATCTTCGAGCGTAGTCCATGCAATCTTTTACCATCGTCGGCCAATAATATCCCATCCTTTTTATAAGGAAGTGGAGCTTTGGTCCTGACTGGTGTGACCCACATACCCCAGAATGTGCTTCTTACAAAGCTCGGAGTGCTTCTTCTTCCCCTAAGCATCGCAAGAGTACTCCCTCGAACGACCTTCTGTATAGAGTATCTTTGTAGTTAAGGAAGCGAGGTGCACGACGACGGATTTTAGTCCTTCTCCTCCGATTTTCTGGAAGTATCCCATAGTATAAGTAGTCAATAATGGGTTGTCTCCATTATTCTTTCTCAACTTCAGAAACATCGACAAGATGCTTGAGTTCATTTTCTTCACCTTCAGCCTTAATTGTCGGCGGTACTACCCAGTTTTGGCAGACGATAACTTGCGCTTGATCAGGCAGGGCTAATGATGAAGCTAGGGCAGCTAAAGCATCATCCTTCTTATTTTCTTTCCTTGGCACATACTGAATAGTCACATCACCGAGCCACCCCATTAACTTTTTAGCGTAATCGTGATATGGGCGTAGTTCAGGCTTCCTAACCTCGTAACTACCCAAAAGCTGATTGACCACTAACTGGGAGTCACCAAAGACTTGCAATTGCAATTTCTTCATATCAACGACCATTTCAAGCCCAAGTATTAATGCTTGATACTCAACAACATTTTTGGAACAGAGTTGTGTCAAGGTGAAAGAGTAGGGCAATACTTCACCTTGGGGAGTGACAAATACTATGCTAGAACCAGCTCCCCACGATGAGCAACACCATCAAAGTACATCTTTCATGGAGGCTGAACTTCAATGACCATTGCATCTTCATCAGGTAGTTCATTAGTTAGCTCCCAATCATCAAGTATAGGGTGATCTGCCAAGAAGTCCGCTAACGCTTGTCCTTTTATAGCCTTTTGAGGGATGTACACGATTTCAAATTGTTGAAACTGGAGGTAACACATTGCTAGTCGATCACTAAAGACAGGTTTTGACATCACGAACTTGATGGGATTTGCTCTAGAAACCAAACGAACGACATGAGCTTGAAAATAGTGCTTCAACTTTTGAATTGAGAAGACTATCACCAAACAAAACTTTTCGATTGGTGAATAATTCAGCTCGTTTGGTGTCATCATCTGCTCAAGTAGTAAAGAGAGTTTTCTTTCCCCTCACTATTTTCTTGGGCCAACAGCGCTCCAACAGATCTTTCTTGTGCTGAAATGTATAGTATCAGCGGCTTTCCAAGTATAGGGGCTGCCAAAACTGGCGGCTTCATCAAGTATGTTTTGATACATTCAAAGGCATTGCTACAAGCTTGGTCCTACTTGAAAGGAACGCCCTTCTTCATGAGGCGACTGACTGGTTGGCACCTCCCAGCTAGGTTTGAGATGAATCTCCTAAGGTATACTAGCTTTCCTTGCAGAATTTTTAATTCATGAATATCCCGAGGCTCAGGCATTTTCAAAATTGCATCTACCTTGGCTTGATCAATTTCGATCCCTCGATGCCGGGCAATGAAACCAAGGAACTTTTCAGAAGTAACTCCAAAGGCACATTTCCATGGATTCATCCTAAGTTGGTACCTCCAGAGCAACTCAAATACCATTCTCAAGTCTTTCAAGTGGTCGCCCTTCTCTCTTGATTTTACCACCAAGTCGTCAACATAACATTCAACATTTTTGTGGAGAAGATCATCAAAAATATTTTGCATACCCCTTTGGTAAGTAGCACCAACATTCTTCAAGCCAAAAGGCATTACCTTGTAGCAATAAATACCCTTTAGGGTATGGAATGGAGTAAGCTCTTCATCTTTTGGTGCCATGCAAATTTGGTTATAGCCCGACGAACCGTCCATGAAAGACATTGCCTCGTAACCACTAGTAGCATCGATCATCAGCTCTGGAATAGGAAGCGGGAATTCATCTTTGGGAGACGCATTGTTGAGATCCCTGAAGTCAACACATACTCGAATATGGCCATTCTTCTTCCTTACAGGGACAATACTTGAAACCCATGTTGGGTATTTAAATTCCCAAATAAATCCAGCTTCGATGAGTTTGTTAACTTCGGTTTCAATCAGGGGAACCAAGTCCGACCTAAAGCGCCTTTGAGCTTGCTTAACAGGACGAGCGCCATTCTTGACCGCAAGGTGATGGACTACCACTTTAGGGTCCAAGCCATGCATCTCTTTGTAGCTTCAAGCAAATACATCCCTGTACTCCTTGAGTAACTAATTATAAGTGCTTTCTTCATAAACTTCTAATAAATCACTTAGGAAGGTGGGTCTTGGTTCTTCATCAGTGCCAAAGTTAACTTCTTTTAAGGCTTCAATCGTTGCCTTCACCCCTTCTTCAAGTTCCGGAAGAGCATCTTTTGCATCTTCATCTTCTCGAGGGTCCCCATCATTGAAGGATATGTGATAACATGGTAAAACATCCTCCAATTCTGCATTATACTCAATTGAAGGTGGAACATCGTTCTCACCTTGTACTGTGACATGATACGAAGAACCCACACTTTATTCGTCGTCACCATGTTCTTTAGTGTAGACCACAGTGTATGGCTTTACTTTCAGTACTTTATCACAAGAAACCATGACTTTTGTTTGTCGCCTCATTCTAGAAGGAACCAAACTTTGGAAATATTTAGAGATCTTCTGAATTTTGGACGACGCAGGTGTTCTTGTATTTCGATAATTTCTCTAGAACATAGTCCCTTTCTTTAATGGGCCCAATCTCTCAAATACGGAAGTTCTCACAATTGATTTTCCAAGCCTGTCAAAGACAGAAGTCCTGTTAGAAGCGGCAGATTCATCTTCTATAGTGATATAATTGCTACTCGCCCTCCTTATTGAGATGCGCACTGGTGACGGTTGCTTGTATCCCAAACCTTCACGTGGTTACCTCATTGCAGCTTCTGATGGGAGCTTCCCCATCTTTGACGTCTCATCGGGATTATATCCAGCTTTCGCAAATAGCTTGTAAGCATTAGGATCAAAACCTTCATCTGTTCGCTTTGCAGGGAGTGCCACATTCTGCAAACGATTTTGGGCTACGAACCCTACAAGCGGCTTTGAGGACGACTTTACTGCCTCACTTCATTTTACCGGAAGATTTAACTCCTTTAGCGTGTTGGTTTGGAGATTAGATGATTCGCCCTCGTCTTTCTTCCTTTTAGGGATATATTGGAGCTTAGAACTTACTTTCTTGCCATAAGATGCAATATCCCTTATATTAGATTTATTCACGTTGGGTTGTACCTCCTCAGTAATGGATTTGGCTTTACCAATAGTCACCTCAGATCTTTTGGTTATGGGCTCGTCATTCATGCTTTTCATGCCATCATCAACTTTTAGCTCCTTCACAATATGGTTATTCAAGTAGAATTTTGCATCGGCTAAGTGTGACTCTGCCTTGGTGAATGGCTCATTGTCAGCAACTATCTTCTTCTCGACTTCGCCCTCGTAGTATTTCAAGCATTGATGGTAGGTAGATGGAACCACTTTATTCTCATGTATCCAAAGCCTTCCAAGCAAAACATTGTATGAAGTCTTTGCATCGATCACATGCAGCCATGCGCTTGATTGCATATCTTCAATAGTTATTCCCAGCCTGATCGCGCCTATGGATATTTGCCCCCATTGGTTGTATCCTTGGATCATCACACGACTTTCTGAGAGTTCGTTCTTGGGAATACCAAGTTCTTTCATAGTGTGAATTAGCAAAATGTTCACCGAGGACCCTCCATCAACGAAAATTCGATTTACCCTTTCATCATGCATATAGCCAACTAGGTACAATGGGCGGTTACGAGGAGTGTCATTTAGCAGAAGATCGTCATTTGTGAACGTGACTTTTTCCTCACAAGCATTAACTTCTTGAAGAGTGGACTCAATAAGCTTTTCCGAAGATGGTGCCAATGGTAGGTCATCACTCTTTTCTTTTCCTTCGTCAGTATGGCAACAAGAGGCATCAATACTCCCATGGGAAATATTCGTGCGAAACCAACTTGGTAAAAACTCCTCCAAGGTCACCGGATGCCGTGGCTTTTGAGGGTGACGCACCTCCATTTTCGCTTTCTTTTCATGACTGGATTCCATCTCCTAGGCCTTTTCACCATTATTTTCCTTGTTGGTTGTTCCACTGATCCTTTTCGTGGGCTCCTTTTGTGGCGCCTACGATGAGTCACCAACGTCCAACCTTCATCGTCCTCAGGTTGACCGTCTTCAACTTTGTAGTTCTCCAGTAATTCTTCATCTTTACTTTCTTTAAAACTACATAATTCATCTGGACTGAATGAGACAATTGTGATAGAGACTTGGTTTGCGCTTGCTTTCTCATCTTCAAGCACGATTTTCTTTTCACGAGCCAAGTCCATAACTTTTTCCTTGAAGACAAAGAACTTCTCTATATGGTGGCTCACAAGTCGATGATATTTGCAGTAATTTGGGTCATCAATTTTCCCAGCTTCATTTGGTCTCTTCATCTCCGGAAGCTCAATGAGATTTAACTCGAGGAGTTCTTCAAAAATAGTTGGCACATCAGAATCCAGAAATGGGTACTCTTTCTCTTGCATTTCTTTTAGAGTTAACTTTCCACTTGTCTTATCTTGAAATGAGGTGGATTTCATACTCTCCTTTTTGCTCACCTTTGTCGTGAACTTCATAGGTGATGTGTTGACATTCATAGCTTCTTTGTTTTCAGATCTTGGTATAAACTTGCTCCATTTTCTGACTTCTTGCTTGTCGTTCCCTTTGCGAGGTTCATAGATGGACAACCTTTCATTTCCAGCGGAGGCCATGCTCAACTCCATGTCATAGGAACGAGTTGCAAGTTCTTCAAAATGTGCTATGCTTGATACCTTGCAATATGTAGCGCAATACCCAATGCATAACTTGGATGCACATCTCTATGCCAGAAGCTTCACTAAGCCTGTCTTTACAGTTGAGGCTTGCATTCCTCCAACGATTGATAAAGTCGATAACTGGTTCACTCTTCCGTTGACGAGTACTTGTGAGTTCTATCATACTCACAGTACGTCTCGTGCTATAAAAGCGATTGAGGAATTCTTGCTCTA
>ML370254.1:58853-69884 GCA_005239525.1 Nicotiana knightiana
ATCCTTATTGATATACTTGAGCTGATTATGTCTAGATAATACCATTCCGGAGTTGAATTCTAAAGGAAAGGCGGTGTTAGAGGGTTGATTGCTATACTTTGGACCCGAGGTAAGTGTTTGGCCTAACCTTAGCTTGAGGGAATAGGAGTTGAGTATTATTTGCTATTTGCTAATTGTCAAATACGATGTATAGGCATGGTGACGAGTATCTATACATTGGTGTCTAGCATGACCGTGAGTCCTTATATTGTGAATATTCTAATTTTGTGGTAATTTCCATGCTTAATTACGATTCCTATATGTTGTGAAGAATATGTGAAGGGAATTGTAATCTTTAAACTCTGCTGGAGCATTGGATCAAATTGTAACACGAACGATGAAGGTACATGAGATAATTGTATCCTTTGGAGCATTGGCTCAATTAATAGAGTGAATTATAAAATGAAGTGAAAGAAAGAGAAAAAGCTACTAAAATATACCCTTGCCGAGTCATTATTGCTTTGTATATTGTCTCCCATGTTGGGATATTGAGGTTACTGTTATTATTCCCTTGCCGGGATTTAATTGTTGATATTGTTCCCTTGCCGGGATTTAAATTGTTTGATTGATGTTCCCTTGCCGGGATTTCTATTTTATTCTGCTTACTTCCTTACCCTTGTTTGTGATTGCTGTTTGGGTGAGGAAGAGTGTTAAAGCACGAAGGGTGATGCCATGCACTGTTTGATATTGTGAGGAAGAGTGTTAAAGCACGAAATGTGATGTCGTGCACTGTTTGATATTGTGTGGAAGAGTGTTAAAGCACGAAGGGTGATGCCGTGCACTGTTTGATATTGTTCCCTTGCCGGGGTTATTATGTCTATTTTATTTACTCCCTTGCCCTTGTTTGTGATTGTTGTTTGGGTGAGGAAGAGTGATAAAGCACGAAGGGTGATGCCGTGCACTGTTTGATATTGTTCCCTTGCCGGGGTTATTATGTCTATTTTATTTACTCCCTTGCCCTTGTTTGTGATTGTTGTTTGGGTGAGGAAGAGTGATAAAGCACGAAGGGTGATGCCGTGCACTGTTTGATATTGTTCCCTTGCCGGGGTTATTATGTCTATTTTATTTACTCCCTTGCCCTTGTTTGTGATTGTTGTTTGGGTGAGGAAGAGTGATAAAGCACGAAGGGTGATGCCGTGCACTGTTTGATATTGTTCCCTTGCCGGGGTTATTATGTCTATTTTATTTACTCCCTTGCCCTTGTTTGTGATTGTTGTTTGGGTGAGGAAGAGTGATAAAGCACGAAGGGTGATGCCGTGCACTGTTTGATATTGTTCCCTTGCCGGGGTTATTATGTCTATTTTATTTACTCCCTTGCCCTTGTTTGTGATTGTTGTTTGGGTGAGGAAGAGTGATAAAGCACGAAGGGNAATGCCGTGCCATGATTTACATTGGTTACATTATACATTGCATAGTGAGGACGAGAGTAAAAGAAAGAAGGGTGATGTCGTGCCATGATTTACATTGATTACATTATACATTGCATAGTGAGGACGAGAGTAAAAGCACGAAGGGTGATGCCGTGCAAGTTTGTGATTTCCTGTCCTTATTGATATGATGGCTTTGTTGTTCTTTTCCTTATTGAGATTTCTTATATGAAACTGTTATCTCCCCAAAACATGTTCCCCTACCTTTATTAATTGTTTCTCCCTATATTTCTCATCCGTTGTATATATGTATATCTATTTATTTGAACTGCACAGGTTTATTTGGTAGTCTGGTTCTAGCCTCGTCACTACTTCACCGAGGTTAGGCTAGGCACTTACCAGTACATGGGGTCGGTTGTACTGATGCTACACCTGCACTTCTTTATGTTGTGCAGATTACGTAGCCGGACCCGGAGGACATCATTAGTGGGAGTGTCTTCCAGCTTATCCTAGAGACTTCAAGGTATACCCGTTGGCGTTTGTGGGCCTTGGCGTCTCTTCCATCCCTTTGATTTCACTTCTGTCTTGTTTTTCCTCTAGTTTTAGAGACAACTATGTATTCTCTTTTCAGACTTGTATTTAGTACTCTTGTAGACAGTTCGTGAGTTTGTGACTCCAGGTTTTGGGAAAGTTTACGCGTTGTTATATTATGTTGTCCTTATTTAGCTTGGAACCATATTTATTTCCGCTGTTAAACTGTGAACTATTTAGTTTATCCTATTAAAGTGGTGTTAATATGCTAGTTTATCTATATACGTTGGCTTGTCTAGCGGGTTTAACGTTAGACGCCATCACGGACCGATGGTGGGATTTCGGGGCGTGACAAGTTGGTATCAGAGCACTAGGTTTCTTAGGTCTCACAACTCACGAAAAACTTGGTAGAGTCTGAGGGATCGGTACGGAGACGTCTGTATTTATCCCCCAGAGGCTGCAAAGTTAGGATGACTCCATATTTCTTTTCTTCTATGTCGTGCACTATGATTCTGAGTACTGATTGAGTTTCTATTTTATTCTCTCGTAGATGGCGAGGACGCGTGCTTCCCTTGGTTCTGCCCAGTAGCCTGACACTCCTGCTACAGCTCCTACAAAGGGTCGAGGTCGAGGACGAGGCCGTGCTAGAGGCCGAGGTCGGGGTCGGGCTCAGCCTAGAGCAACAGCCCTAGTGGAGGACCCTCAAGTCGAGTCTGACAAGGAGGTCCCAGTTCCGGCAGCCCCAGTTGGACCAGCTCAGGTCCCAGAGGGGTTCATAGCTACCCCAGTGTTTCAGGACGCCCTTGTCCGTCTAGTCGGACTCATGGAGAGTGTAGCCCAGACGACTCTTCTTCCTACAGCACTAGCCGCCTCTCAGAATGGGGGAGGTGCCCAGACTCATGTTTCTCAAGTACCAGAGCAGCTAGCTCCACAGTTTCAGACTCCGGCACCTCAGCCAGCCGGAGTAGCTCAGTCGGGTATTGAAGCACCGGTAGCAGAGGGAGAAGCTATGTCAGCAGATGCTTTGTGGAGACTGAACAGGTTCACTAAGTTATTTACTGCCACTTTCATTGGTTCACCATCAAAGGCCCCCCAGGATTATTTGGACAACTGCCATGAGGTTTTTCGGAATATGGGCATAGTGGAGTCGAATGGGGTTGACTTTGCTACTTTTCGGTTATCTAGCGCAGCCAAGAGTTGGTGGAGAGACTATTGCTTAGCCAGACCAGCTGGATCTACACCTTTGACTTGGACTCAGTTCTCAGAGGTATTTTTGGGGAAGTTCCTTCACATTACTCAGAGAGAGGACCTTCGGAGGCAGTTTGAGCGTCTCCAGCAGGGATCCATGTCCGTCACTCAGTACGAGACCAGGTTCATCACTCTAGCCCGACATGCTCTTATGATACTTCCCACTGATCGGGAGAGGGTTCGGAGGTTTATCGAAGGGTTGGGCCCGCCTATCAGACTTCAGATGGCTAGAGAGTCAGGTACAAATATATCGTTCTAGGATGCAGCCAACGTGGCCAGGAGGATTGAGATGATTCTGTCACAGGGTGGTGGTCAGGGGGCTGACAAGAGGCCCCGTCATTTCGGTCGTTTCAGTGGAGCCTCATCTGGGGGCAAGGATTCTTTAGGCAGAGGTCATCCTCCCAGACCTTTTCAATCAGCTCTTCAGGTTTCCCATGGTACTTCAGGTGGTCGTGGGTTACGCACTATTCTGATCAGCAGCCTTACAGTGCGCCACCAGCTCCCATCAGTGCACCGCCACATCAAAGTTTCCGGGTGGTCATTCAGGTCGACAGGGTCAGATTCAGTTCCCTCAGCAGCCGATGTCTTGTTACACTTGTGGCGATCCGGGTCACCTTGCCAGATTTTGCCCTCGAGCATCAGGTAGTTCACAACATCAGGGTTCTCGTGCCATAGTACAGGCACCAGGTGTTCCACAGCCTGCCCAGCCAGCTAGAGGTGGGGGTAGAGGTGCTACAGGTGGAGGTAAAGGTCATAGAGGTGGAGCTCAGGCCGCCAGAGGTGGAGGCCAGCCAGCAGCCCGCCGTCCCAGAGATGTGGTTCAGGGTGGTGGGGCCCAACCCTAATGTTATGCTCTTCCAGCCAGGCCAGAGGCTGAGTCTTCAGATGTAGTCATTACAGGTACTATTCGGGTTTGTGACAAAGATGCTTCAGTGCTATTTGATCCAGGGTCTACGTATTCGTATGTGTCCTCTTATTTTGCACCATACCTGGTCATGCCTAGTGATACACTGAGTGTTACTATTTATGTATCTACACCGGTGGGTGATTCTATCATGGTCGATCGAGTCCATCATTCTTGTGTTGTGGTGATTGGGCGTCTTGAGACCCGTGTTGATTTGTTGCTTTTAGGTATGGTCGACTTTGATGTTATATTGGGGATGGACTGGTTATCCCCATATCATGCTATCTTGGATTGTCATGCCAAGACGGTGACCTTAGCCTTGCCAGATTTGCCCCGTTTGGAGTGGAAAGGAACTCCTAGTCATCCTACCTGCAGTGTTATTTCATACGTGAAGGCTCGGCATTTGGTCGAGAAGGGGTGTTTGGCTTATTTGGCTTATGTGCACGATTCCACTGTTGAGGTTCCCTCTATTGATTCGATGCCCGTGGTTCGTGAGTTTCTTGAGGTCTTCCCTTCAGACCTGCCGGGGATGCCACCCGACAGGGACATTGATTTCTGCATTGATCTGGCTCCGGGCACCCAGCCAATTTCTATTTCGCCGTATCGCATGGCCCCGTCAGAGTTGAAAGAGTTGAAGGAACAATTGCAGGCTTTGCTTGGGAAGGGTTTCATTAGGCCCAGCGTTTCTCCTTGGGGCGCTCCAGTATTGTTTGTGAAGAAAAATGATGGTTCGATGAGGATGTGCATTGATTACCGGCAATTGAACAAGGTTACAATCAAGAATAAGTATACACTGCCGAGGATTGATGATTTGTTCGATCAACTTCAGTGTGCCGGGGTATTTTCAAAGATAGACTTGAGATCTGGATACCATCAGTTGAGGATTAGGGCATCCGATGTCCCTAAGACAGCTTTCCGCACTCGGTACGGGCATTACGAGTTTTTAGTCATGTCGTTTAGGTTGACAAATGCCCCAGCAACTTTTATGGATTTGATTAACCGAGTGTTCAAGCCTTATTTGGAATCATTCGTGATAGTCTTCATTGATGATATATTGATATACTCCCGCATCCAGGAGGAGCACGAGCAACATCTCAGAGTGGTTCTTCAGACTCTAAAGGATAGTCAGCTATATGCAAAGTTTTCGAAGTGTGAGTTCTGGTTGAGTTCATTTGCATTCCTGGGTCATGTCGTATCAGCAGAGGGTATTCAGGTTGACTCGAAGAGATTGAGGCAGTCACGAACTGGCCTAGACCAGCATCAACTACAGAGATTCGGAGTTTCTTGGGATTAGCAAGCTATTATCGTCGGTTCGTGGAGGGGTTTTCATCTATTGCAGCCCCGATGACCAGGTTGACCCAGAAGGGTGCCCAGTTCAGATGGTCGGACGAGTGTGAGGCGAGCTTCCAGAGGCTCAAGATAGCTCTGACTACGACACCAGTATTGTTTTTGCCCACAGGTTCAGGGCCTTATACAGTCTATTGCGATGCTTCCCGTATTGGGCTTGGTGCAGTGTTGATGCAGGATGGCAAGGTCATTGCTTATGCTTCGAGGCAGTTAAAGATTCATGAGAAGAACTATCCAGTGCATGATTTGGAGTTGGCAGCCATTGTCCACGCATTGAAGATTTGGAGGCACTATCTGTATGGCGTGGCGTGTGAGGTGTTCACGGATCATAAGAGTCTTCAGTACTTGTTCAAGCAAAAGGAGTTGAATTTGAGGCAGAGAAGGTGGTTGGAGTTGTTGAAAGATTATGATATTACCATCTTATATCACCCGGGGAAGGCCAATGTGGTGGCCGATGCTTTGAGTAGGAAGTCAGCTAGTATGGGTAGTCTTGCTTCTATTCCGGTCAGTCAGAGGCCGCTTGCTTGGGATGTTCAGGCTTTGGCCAATCGATTTGTGAGGCTGGATATTTCTGAGCCTAGTCGAATGTTGGCTTGTACGACCGCTCGTTATTCATTATTAGAGCGTATCCGTGATCGGCAGTTTGATGATCCCCATTTGTGTGTCCATAGAGACACGGTGCAGCGTGGAGGTGCCAAGCAGTGTGACCTTAGATGATGATGATGTTTTGAGATTGCATGGGCGAGTTTGTGTGCCCAATGTTTATGGGATCCGAGAGTTGATTTTAGAAGAGGCCCATAGTTCCCGGTACTCTATTCATTCAGGCGCACCGAAGATGTATCAGGATTTGCGGCAACATTATTGGTGGTGTAGAATGAAGAAGGATATTTTGGCATATGTGGCGCGGTGTTTGAATTGTCAACATGTTAAGTATGAGCATCAGAGGCCTGGTTGTTTATTTCAGAGGATTGAGCTTCCCGAGTGGAAGTAGGAGAGGATCACTATGGACTTCCGTTGACCCGGAAGAAGTTCGATGCAGTTTGGGTCATTGTTGATAGGCTGACCAAGTCAGCGCATTTCATTCCTGTGGCAGTTTCCTATTCATCCGGGAGGTTAGCTGAGATCTATATCCGGGAAATTGTTCGCCTTCATGGTGTGCCGGTATCTATCATTTCGGACCGGGACGCGAAGTTTACCTCGCGTTTCTGGGGAGAAGTTCAACGAGAGTTAGGCACCCAGATAGAGTTGAGCACAACATTTCATCCTCAGACGGATGGGCAGTCCGAGCGGACTATTCAGATATTGGAGGATATGCTCCGAGCTTGTGTTATTGACTTTGGAGGATCATGGGATCAGTTCTTGCCTTTAGCAGAGTTTGCCTACAACAACAACTACCAGTCGAGTATCCAGATTGCTCCTTATGAGGCTTTATATGGTAGGCGGTGTCGATCTCCGATTGGATGGTTTGAGCCGGGAGAGGCTCGGTTGTTGGGTACAGATTTGGTTCAGGAGGCCTTGGACAAGGTCAAGATCATTCAGGATAGGCTTCGTACAACTCAGTCCAGGAAAAAGAGGTATGCATATCGTAAGGTTCGAGATGTGGCTTTCATGGTTGGTGAGCGAGTATTGCTCCGAGTGTCACCTATGAAGGGCGTGATGAGATTTGGGAATAAGGGCAAGCTTAGCCCTAGATTCATTGGTCCGTTTGAGATTCTTGATCGAGTGGGAGAGGTGGCCTATAGACTTGCATTGCCACCTAGCTTATCGGCCGTACATCCAGTATTTCATGTGTCCATGCTTCAGAGCTATCACGGCGATCCAGCCCACGTGTTAGATTTCAGTATTGTCCAGTTGGACAAGGACTTAGCTTACGAGGAGGAGCCGGTAGCTATTTTAGACCGGCAGATTCGTCAGTTGAGATCCAAGAGTTTCCTTCTGTTCGTGTTCAGTGGAGAGGTCAGTCTCTTGAGGCATCGACCTGGGAGTCCGAGTCCGATATGCGGAGCCGTTACCCTCATTTATTTCCCGACTCAGGTACTTCCTTCTTCTGTCTGTTCGAGGACGAAAGATCATTTTAGAGGTGGAGAATGTGACGACCCAAAGGGTCATCACCTATTTTAATACCTATTCCATACTTTTGAGGCCTTGAAAACCTCATCTGTAGTTGCCTCGATTTGCTTGCGCAGTCCGGGCGCGTAGCCGGACAACTTAAATATGAAATTCTGTGAAAAAATGCTAAGATTTGATATTAAAATGAATAAATTTGACTCCGGTCAACATTTCGGGTAAACGGACCCGGACACGTGATTTGACGGTCCCGGAGGGTCCGTAGGAAAATATGGGACTTGGGCGTATGCCCGAAATCGAATTCCGAGGTCCCAAGCTCGAGAAATGAATTTTTGAGTAAAAATTATTTTCTGAAAATATTTATGGAAATTGAAAATGAAATCTGATTAGAAAGTGATGGTATCGGGCCCGTATTTTGGTTCCGACGCCTGGTACAGGTCTTATATATGGTTTAAGCGCTTTCTGTAAAGTTTGGTTGAAAACGGATTTCGTTTGATGTGTTTTGGACTTGAAATGGAAAATTTGATGTTTTATGAAATTTGATAGAATTCATCGATTTGAGGTTTAATTCTATGTATATGATGTTATATTGGCGATTTGATCGCACGGTTAAGTTCGTAGGATATTGTTGAGTCAGTGCATGTGATTTGTTAGGAGCCCCGAGGGCTCGAGAGTGTTTCAGAGGTGTCTCGGAGGGATTTTGAACTTAGGAAAATTGCTGGTTTTTGCTTCAGCTGTTGCAGGTCCCTTTTGTTCTTCGCGATTGCGAAGCCTCTTCCGCGTTCGCGAAGCTTTAAGTTTTCCTTCACCACGTTCGCGTCCCTTCCCTCGTGATCGCGTAGGGTTAATTGACCCTGAGGGCTTAGCCCTCTTTTCCTATTCGCATTCGCGTACAGGTTACCGCGATCGCGTAGCTTTACGGGTCTCCTACATCGCGTTCACGTGATGTCTCACGCGTTCGCGTAAGTCAACTTCTAGACCCCAGTTTTTTTTACTCTTCGCGATCGCGTCCTCCCTTCTGTGATCGCGATGGTCTTTCCAGTCTACTCTCCGCGATCACAAACCCATTTCCACGATCGCGATGCACAATTTTGCCCACTGGTATATAAATATTTCCAGAACCAGTAGCTACGAGATTCACTTAGAAAATAACGAACTTCTTCTTCTCCAAAGACCTTAGGCATTCATTGAATCCATCCATCATCAAAACTTCTTGGGTTAGTAAATTTTAACTCATTTCCTTCATTTTTCATCTATAATTAATGAATTCCTAAGCCTAAAACATGCAAATTAGAGTAGAAAATCTGGAATTTGGATAGAGTTAGGCCCCTTTTGATTTTCTTGATTAAGACCTCGTTTTGGGGTTGAATTTGAAAATAAATTATATATTCGAGCTCGTGTGTGAATGGGTGACATGATTTTGGTCCGAGCCTTGTGTTTGGACCAAGCGGGCCCGGGGTCGAATTTTGATAATTTTGGAGGAATGCTAGGAAATGGATAATTAGGCCATGTAATTGAATCACTGAATCCTTATTGATATACTTGAGCTGATTATGTCTAGATAATATCATTCCAGAGTTGAATTCTAAAGGAAAGGCGGTGTTAGAGGGTTGATTGCTATACTTTGGACCCGAGGTAAGTGTTTGGCCTAACCTTAGCTTGAGGGAATAGGAGTTGAGTATTATTTTCTATTTGCTAATTGTCAAATACGATGTATAGGCATTATGACGAGTATCTATACATTGGTGTCTAGCATGACCGTGAGTCCTTATATTGTGAATATTCTGATTTTGTGGTAATTTTCATGCTTAATTACGATTCCTATATGTTGTGAAGAATATGTGAAGGGAATTGTAATCTTTAAACTCTGTTGGAGCATTGGATCAAATTGTAACACGAACGATAAAGGTATATGAGATAATTGTATCTTTTGGAGCATTGGCTCAAGTAATAGAGTGAATTATGAAATGAAGTGAGAAAGAGAAAAAGCTACTAAAATATACCCTTGCCGGGTCATTATTGCTTTGTATATTGTCTCCCTTGTTGGGATATTGAGGTTATTGTTATTTTTCCCTTGCCGGGATTTAATTGTTGATATTGTTCCCTTGCCGGGGTTTAAATTGTTTAATTGATGTTCCCTTGCCGGGATTTCTATTTTATTCTGCTTACTTCCTTGCCCTTGTTTGTGATTGCTGTTTGGGTGAAGAAGAGTGTTAAAGCACGAAGGGTGATGTCGTGCACTTTTTGATATTGTGAGGAAGAGTGTTAAAGCACGAAAGGTGATGTCGTGCACTGTTTGATATTGTGAAGAAGAGTGTTAACGCACGAAGGGTGATGTCGTGCACTGTTTGATATTGTTCCCTTGCCGGGGTTATTATGTCTATTCTGTTTACTCCCTTGCCCTTGTTTGTGATTGTTGTTTGGGTGAGGAAGAGTGCTAAAGCACGAAGGGTGATGTCGTGCATTGTTTGACGTTGTGAGGAAAGAGTGTAAAGCAGGAAGGGTGATGTCGTGCCGTACGATGTACCATTCCGTAGCGATATTCATTGATTATACTGTGAGGAAAGAGAGTAAAAGCACGAAGGGTGATGTCGTGCCATGATTTACATTGATTACATTATACATTGCATATCTCTTGAACTTCTAGGAGTTTGCCAGGTGCATGGGTGGATTCTTCTTCCATCAAGATTTCCACCCTATCTGTTAGCTTGTCGATTCTAACATCTTGATTTTGTATGCACTTGGTCAAGCCAGCGATTGCTTCTGTCAAGTTTGCCAACTGCTCCTCCATAGATGAAGTGTTTGTCACCATGTCTTGCATGATTGTCATGGACGATGGAGAGTAGCATGGATTTTCACACAAACTGATCCTTGATTGGCTCACGCTATATGGTGTAAGTGGGGAGGATCCATCACTTGAAGCATCATCATCTTCCTTCACAGCGGAGTGCTTGGATCCGGAGAGGTCAAGTAGAGCAAGAGTTTTCTTGATCTTTTCAGCAACATCGCTTCCTCCTTCGGGTGCATTTGTGGAAGGTCTTGCTCCTTTTGAGAATGAAGATCCAAAAACAGGGATAGATCCGCTAATTGGGGTGCTTGTTGTCCTAAAGAGATTTCTTTGCTCTTCGTAACTGGTCCAAAGCTTCCAAAGGTAACATCGAGTATGTTTTCCACATCAGCATAGAACCTGGAATTAGCAGCCTTGGCGGAAGTTGAACTGGAGTTGATTTTCTTGGAAGCCATTTCGTTGTTCTTGAACTTTGATGATTGAAAAGTTGAGATGAGAGGTATAGATTTTCCCACGGGGCGTGCCAGAATTTGTAGAAAATAAATTGCGTCGAGAAAAAATATAATCAAGACCGAAAAATATCGCAACAATCGTAGTACTTTATTTCAAATAATATGAGTGTTACAATCTCTATGAATCCTCTATTCTTCTTTTCAACAGTAAATAAAAGAGACTTTGAGCTTAATCTTGAATTTTGTTTTATTTTAATCCAAGTGCTTGAAGCTTGATCTTGATCTTGA
>ML370260.1:0-35942 GCA_005239525.1 Nicotiana knightiana
TTTTACTCTACCGAGCCATGCTATAGTCGGCCGGGTACGACACCTATTGTGCAACCACTGATCGGTTGGGTTTTACCGAGCTCCACGTGGCCGGATACGTTTTACCGAGCCTATTCCGGTCGGGTACAATATGATGATGATGATGATGTTGCCCACATAGGCGTATGTTTTAAAATTTTATGTATATATATGTATGTATCACGCATTTCATGTCAGTAGCCCTCAGAGGTACCCAAATGTTAGAGGTTGTATATACTCTATCCCTGTTTACATTACTGTTCTTACTTATGCTTTCCTGCCTTACATACTAATACTTTATTCGTACTGACGTCCTTTTTATTTGTGGACGCTGCATATCGTGTTGCAGGTCCTGATAGACAGGTAGACGCAGCTCCCCCACCACAGTAGGCTTCCCAGTTCAGCGATTATTGGCAAGATCCCTTCTCCGGACTTGTCGTGGTCTTGGTATGCATTTTTGTTATAGATATTATGGGTATGTCGGGGCCCTATTCCGGCAATGTTGCATCACTTATGCTTCTTTAGAGGCTCATACACAGGTGTCGACTCATGCATAGTTTGGTAAGCCTTGTTGGCTAATTTTGTTGTATAGTCTTTCATGGCAGCATTGTTAGTCTTGTTATCCCATGTGATGTATGTTCATGCCATTATCTTTCATTGTTGATTGTTCATGATCCATATCTACCATTTATATTGATCTTGTTGGACCTTAAAGATAATAAATAAGGTTAGATAAAATGTATGTTGGTGGTCGGCAAGTATGGCCCAGGTGCTAGTCATGATCCTCCAGTTTGGGTCGTGGCAGTATACAAGAAAATTGAGTAAGTACAAGAGGAATGTTTTGATCAAACCACTATACACATAAAAGAGAGCTTACCATGATTTTTGGCCCCCCATCGGCCCTTCGATAAGTCGCGCCATGCGCGTGCGGCGTAAGTCAATGTAGAGACTAGGTCCCTGACCCAGCTCTTAAGGTCGGGGATGGTGCCGGGCATCCAAGAAATGGCTACATTGAAAACAAACGTCAGTTAGAAACAGCAAAGAATCCAAGTAACAAACAGAAGGGGATCTATGCTGGAGATGAAGACTTTGGTGGCTCGATGTTGGAGCTTTATTAACCCACGCGGGTAAAGCCGGGGTCTGTATAACCTGACGATATGGTCGAGGGTGAAGGGGAGACCGTCAATTTTGCTAGAGAAGAATCAAAGCAATATAACGATCCTCTAGAAGGAGGGATGAATTTGACCAAGAGTCCCTTGGTACTTCCTGCAGAAGTCCACAATGACTGGGTCGAGGGGACCCAACGTGAAAGGGTAAGTGTATACACTCAGATACCCTTCCACGTGGGTAGTAATACTTTCATCGAGGGCCGGTATTACGACCTCCTTATTCTGTCAATTGTAGTCATCCTTCAATTTATCGAGGTAGGTCTTGGGTATCGAGCATATGTATCTCGAAACCGGCTCGCAGCAACCAGGAACCGACGAGGTTTTCTCGGTCTTGAAATCGGAGTTTAGCACACACCCTCCAAGAATACATTCCTCAAGGAGGGGTTCCACCGGCGCTTTCTCGCCGGTCGGTTGAGAATATGAAGCAGCTTCTTTCTGTGGTACCTTTTTTGATGTTTTGCCATTTTTGTGTGATCTTGAAGAAGGAAGAAAGTAATAGGACTTGATGTTTCAGAGGGGATTAACAACAAAACTTGAAGATTTGTAGAAAGGGATAATTTAAGAGATGTAAAAGATTTGGAGATTAGAAGAAAGAGAAGGTAAAGTTTGGATCAATGAGAAAATGGCCTATTTAGTGGATTCACGGCGACGGTTCAAAGGCACTAGTGGCCGAACACCAACTGACACACATTAATGACTTGGGGAACTGTACCGACAGGATGTTTCGGCCACTTCTGTTGCTTATGTCAGAAGGGTGACATCATGACAGGTCGAGATAAAAATCGATGGCTCAATTCGTTTCTTGTCATTTCACTCCAAAAAATGAGAGGACTATCTGTATACGGTTAAAACCGGGCCCACCCGATTTTACTATTTGGCCGAGGACAGGGAGTTGTATCAAGGGTCGGCCCCGTAGTGGTTCGGACCAAAGCACGGGGGGCGAGGTACCGAGTTTTGGGATTCAAGGTACCTGTCGAGATCGAGGCCAGTAACGATCGAGACCAAATGAGTCAAACATCGAGCAGGATCGAGGATAGCATGATAACAGAAAAGCGGGATATCCGTGACAGGTAAGATCATGGCGGAAATCTCGGAACGGATCAAATCAGGAACGGCTTATTAGCTAATCATGGGATTTTGTTCTGTAATTAGAGTTGTACCATAAATATAATTCATCTACTATATAAAGGGGAGTCCTAATCATTTGTAAGACACATTGTTCTCACATATCAAAGCAATATAACGCTTTCTCTTTCTCGTTTATACTTTTGTTCTTCAGCTTGTTATATTTTTAAATTGTTCTTGCATCAATCAGTTCGAGGGTATTCTAAACTCGAGGGCTGAGTTCCGTTCAAACACTAGTTTGCTTTACTTTATTGTTGATTTCTATTATTGGTGTTAAGTGAAATCACATGTCCTTAAAACCACATTATAAATTTAATTGTTATCCAATTTTAAGAGTAAACAAATGTGATTGAGCTTTCTAATAATGATTGGTGAGATGAAGAAGCTTAATATTGTATGTAAGATATCCTATCAACTAATTTTTTTTCTTTATCAATAGCCTCAGAGTAAATAAACCTAATCGAATCTCTAAGTGGTATCTAAATCACGCGCAGGCTGATCTTGACATCAAATTGGAAAGCTCAGTATCTTTGATAGTGGAAACATCACGATTCTATAATAGAATTTCTATTATAAGCATGTTATTTATCTTGATTGCGTTTAAGATCCTATCACTGCTATAAATTGATGGAGAGATAAAGAGAAGAATAAATTATCAATGCGGACCTTTTTCTCCAACCGTTCTAGAGACTGTGTTTTGACCCTTGACTCAGAGATTAATTACAAAATAGTTTCAAGGGTTATTTTCTAAGATTGAGGGGTCCAAAAGTGGTCATAAAATCTTTATCTCACCCCAAAGTGTGATATGGAATTGGGTAGGCAAGATACTTAAGGATGGTTTTGACAGATCAGATCAGAGTAATAATTCGGACAAAGTACAAATTGTAGATACAAAAACATCATCGAGACCACATTCAAATCCCAATAGAGAAAAAATAAAGAAACATCATTTTTACCCATCTGCCTAAGCCTTAATAGTATTAAGTATTATCTAATATTAGGTACATATATTGTGGGTAGCTTGTACACGGTGGAATAGTCAAGGCACGTGGTGCGTGCAATCTAACCCAGACAAACAATATTTAACAAAAAAATTACAAGCTGCAGATATAGTGGAAGGACTTGTATGCATTCCACTTGATAGTGCAATGTTACATAAAGTGAGCCTAGCCTGTCCTTATAATATTTGTCTGATAACCTTTACTATTTCTTATCATTCTGGAGTTAAAGCAGCTACCTCTAGGCATATTCAAGATTCAATTCCTAATGGCAATTTATGTAGGTGATACGTGGAAAAGGTGACATGCTAAACTTCCCTGTTATTTGACTGACAAGCATTAGCAAAAGCTGAGAGTTCCTTTTCTTTGTGCAGTTATGCACTAATTCACTACTTTCTTATACGTTGATGCAGATGAAACACAATTCAGTAAAACAAGAAATGTTAAAAGCTAATAGCTGATTACAAGTGCATTAGGTAAGAGAAGTCAGCCCAGACGAAAGGAGATGTACTTGTAGAAAATTTGTACTCTTTTAATGCTTGTTATTATGGTATTATCCTCCGCCCAGAGTATTTGGATTGCATACAAGAATAACACAATAAAACAGTATACATTGTTGAAGACTAGCAAGACACACAAACGAGGAAACATATGCGTACGGGAAGGTTAATCACATACTTAGACTACCTCTCAAGCACCGTTAACAATATAGAAAGACCTCTCGGGAACCACTACAGACTCTAATTTCACCACAATATCCGTTAATATTAGGTAGAAGACGGACCACGACCATTTTGACCGAGGTTAGATGGCTGGGGGCTAGGACTTTGCTTTATTTCAAGTCCCTTGCCATTCAATCTGGGGCTCCTTTCTCCTCTTAGTACATTTACTCTTGGACTGTAAGCCCTTTGTGCAAACTGTGGGCTGTGCACAGACTTGATTTCCTCAAGTTTGGTGGGAGTGGAACTAGTCACTCTTGGGCTGCATGGATGCCGGATCTCCCCACGGCTTCTTGTGATTATCTCATCAAGAATTTCACTACTATCAATGCAGGCAGGTCTTGCCTGAGGATCTTGATCCTGTAAGTGCATAAATCATAGGATTAAGAGAGGTGTGTCACAACAGCTTCTATCATACATTCCCATATAAAACTTCTTTATCAGAAATTTTTCAGGGCAAATCTTATATCCTGATTCATGCACAATGCTGAATAAATGATTTCAGAAAATGAGAAACCACTATTAATCTCAATTGAGTAAGTATAATGGTTAATAGTACACATTATTTTAAGAGTGATGAGGATAAAATAAGAAATTGAAAAAATCTGAAAGATATAGACAACTTACTCCATAGGACATATTGTATGCTATTGCAGGAGCTTCTTCGTATTCTGCAGCGTCTAAATCTTGCAAATGTGCTCCTTTGAAAAACTTGGGAAGCAAATACTGGCGCACTGGGACAAGCAGCATGATCAACATTGGGAAAAGGACACCAGCTATTGGTATCCATGTTATGCCGAAACACAGGAGCAAATAAAACGTCTGAAACAAGGTGAACCAGGCAATTGTCTTGAAAGGTACTGTCTCAACAAATGTTGCATGATTCTCTTCCAAGACCCTGAAAAATGTGCAGATCAGGAAAGGTATACCAGAAGCGACATCAGAGACAGAGCAAACTACATTCTTTTATGTACAACGTAAGCATCTAGCACGGAAATGTAAGAGGTTGTGGTGAAAAAATGAGGATAGGTTCTAACTCTGCGCAGATTTTTGAAAAAAGAAAACGTCCGACTAGTATCTATTTGATCATTTGTAGTCAATCTCATCCAAAGACCTTAAGTGATAGTTTCAGCAACATAAAATTGTAAATTATTTTAGGCCTCTATGGGATGCCACGGTACATGCATAGTACAATATACGAGACAATATTAGAAGAGAAAAGGAGGTGGGAGGTAGATATAGGGAGTGAGGTGTGATACGAGCATTGGGAACAAATGTGAAGTGACTCACTTGTATCTTCGACTTGGTGCAGTGAAAAGCAATAATATCCTCTCCCAAAATTGATTTCCTGGCAAACTCTCAATTGCCATGAAAGCAAAGTATCCCCAGAGAACAGAAGAAGGAATCTTTTTCAAGATGGGCATAGCAGCGACACAAGCACCAACCATTAACGCCTGAAGGAGATTGCTTAGACGTTGCTCTTTGACTTCTACTGGTAAGAGCTCATCAATATCCTTATCTACATCAAATACTGTCTCGTCGACTGGTGCATCAATGTACCCAGTACTGGATGCCTGTTGAATCGTAGTCTCTTTTAGCTCTTTAAGTCCCTGTTAGAAGGAACACTATCAAATAAGCATTTTAATGACACTAATTGTAGCCATTTGGAAATGACATTAACTATTTACCAGTCCAGAGGGAGTTTGATAGACAAGGGGAGTCTGCATTTCATTGTAAGCCTCCTGCATGCTCCTATATAATTGGCCAAGATTTTCATTTTTACCAATGCTGTTTCTCGCTGTTGATACAAGCTTATTCCGTAAAAGCTGTTTCAATAGAAATAAGAAAATTCGAATAATATATCAAAGAAGAGAATTAGAATATGCTCAATCATTACCGGAACCAGATGTTACAGTGTGAAACCTTAGGAAAAGCAAGAAAGCAGGAGATAACAAATACTTATGAACTAAAGTTCTTTTTTTATTGTTCTGTGACGATCATGTAAGTAGATCGTCCCTACTTCCCTACTATTTAATCTAAAATATCACGTTAATTAAGATTTTACACCTGCCTAGGGAGCTGGTGGGTAGACTTGTATTATTCTACTAGAAAGTAGCAATGGACGCAGAAACATAATGCGAGTCAGTAAGAAAATTACTAGTCCACTATATATTCAGCATCAGAAGCAGTGGAGAACTGTGTAGATTTGAATATTAAGAGATAAATTCAGTACCTGATGTTTCAGAGTAGCTAAGCTCTTTGTATGCATTGGAGATTGTGGAATGACTCCATTTGAAGGAGGAATGCCAAGAAGACCACATATTATGACCTAATGAATTTATAATCCAAAGTGAGGCACCGTATCAACTAAGTACTGATAATTCATGCACTTTTACAAAACAATTGATGTTAAAACAATAAAGCCAGAGCCAAGAGCCTACCAAGAAGCCCAAAAGAAGGAGGTCATAGTGATACGAGGAAGGTTTCTTCAGATTGAACTCTTTTTGTTGGGAAAGTTGAGATGCAACACTGTGATCAAAATAGTAAAGGACAGCAATCATTGTGGCTGGGATAAAGGCTCCAACAATATATAGAGGAGGAACATGCATCATTTCCTGTAAAAACCATCATCTTGAGTTTCAAAATATGCAAGATCAAACGGACATCGAATACATCAAATAATAAATCCATGATATTGAGATGGATAAATACTACAGGAAAACAAAATAGGAAAGACCTTGATAACTGTCCAATTTGAGTAAGCTCCAGGTGACCATGGATTGGGGCTGAAAAGCCGACGTGGTATCCCTCGTGGAACATCATGGGATGGTATGTAAGAGACAGCCGTCCAAACAAGCACCATTAGTGGGACACCGTAGTCAGCAATAAATCCTCGAAACCACCCTTTGAACAACATTGAAGTGTTAACAAATACACAAAGTACCTTTTTAGTTTCAATAGGAACTGATTATCTAAACTGATGAGTGATGACTATAAGCAAGCGGCTGACCTACATACTGTATTATAGTTTAAGTAATATTCTTTTTAAAAGAAGAGAATTTCATTCTGTTATCAGTAACATTCATGTAGTTAATCTTTTTATTAATACCTGTTCCATAGCGCCAGGATCTGGCTTTACGGCTCTTCAGTGCAGAAAGAAGAAGACCAAAAGATAAAACTAATGCAAACATTCCATTTCCAAAGCGCCAAGAAGGTGAAAATGCAGCCTGACGAGGATTCTCTCTCTCGGGTATGCCAAACTCCTCCACCAAACCCTGTGTTTTTGCATTAAGCACTGGGACTTAGAAAAGCATTATGCTTATTCTAAGAATTTTGTCCAGAGATGCTATGACAAAAGTACAAATTAGTGAACACCCTCTCTTTTGGTGCAGACCAGCCAATTTTGAAAAACCTCAAGAAAGTCATAATAGGTTTCATTGATAGGGAGAAGGAATTGGTCTTCCAAATCTCACCAAATACTGAAAATAGTTTGTAAACAGAAATAATTTTCTGAAGATAATTCATTATTTAGCTAAGAGCTTCACTAAGATAAAGCTTCAATAATAGTTCAACGAAGCCAGCTGCTAACAAAGCTTTCTGAGGAAATACAGTAGCAGAACCAGATTCTGCTTTTTATGTTGGTTTCATGCACTGTGTACTGCTTTCAACTTGGTTTTTCTGATCAGAAGATTGAAAGAAAACTAGGATCATACAACATATCTAAGCTTGTTTACCTTAATAGCCTCCTGCATAAAGAGCATTGCAATGAGCATACCAAATAATTCACCAGCGAGACGTGTAAATCTGTTTATTATAGAGCAGGCGCCCAAAACTGCTAGCAAGAAAAGCAGAAAGGCGGTCCAAACACAAACCCTGAACATAACCGTGTTAGAAAGGGTGATTTTGCTGCTAGATAGAGAGTTTGATAGTGCTCAGAGTTTACCATCCTGTCCAGGCTAGGAAGAAATTCGGACCCAAGTCCTTCCGATCTTTTGCAAAGTTGAACATGAAAGTGTACATTAACACGGTTGGCTCAGCTACACCTAGTATAAGGAGTGGCTGTCCACCAAAAATGGAATGGATCACACCACAAAGTGCTGTTGAAGCAAGAGTCTGCACCGCAGTTATACTTCCATCTGAGATAACATTTGACAGAAGCGGCATATCAGTAACTACACCATCAATAAGAGGAAACTAATACAGGGAAAAAAATCAAATCTTACCCGTGCTTCTTTCCAGTTGCTCCCCAAAAGAAATAACAGGAATTGCTGATGCAAAGAAAATGTAGGTCGTTGGAGCCAGGATCCTGCAATGGAACATGAAAGAATCTTCACGCAACTATAAAAAGGTAACAGATAATATAATTTACTAAATATACACTACACTGTCGCGGAGGAGGACAAGAATAGTCTACTCTCACTGAAAAATAATGTTTTTCCAAGTGCAAAATCATTGATAAGTAATTTGGATTTCAGCTAACCTGATACCAGCACGGAGACCACCGGTCCAATCTTGCTTGTAGCATAACAATCTTCCTTTTAGATCATTCTTGATTCCACGGAGGGGAACAAATGTTTCTTCCATGATCACTCAAAATTTGTCCAAAATGAAGGGTGGAAATTTTGTTCTTTTTTTGCTTTTCGTGTGACAGACAAAAAGAAAATTTGAAGGACAACAAACTAGCACAGAATTAAAGGACTCGAGAGGCCAATATGAAATTCAACTAAACTTGCATAGGCAAGCAAAATCTTGGGCAGGAAGGACAATACCTACTTGATCATGACTAGAGTATTTAGGATAAAAAGGAAAATTGGCTGATTCATTTCTGTTAACTGTGTACTGACCTTCATTAAGGTCCATAAAATTAGCTGTTATTTAACTAACTCTACATATCAACAGATTTACAAAGAATGGTTCTTGGAGATTACAAGTTAGGAAGAACAAAAGAATCAGTTAGGAATGAATAAGATATGTCTAGGATGTACCTAAGACTTCAAAAAAAATCTGCCTATTTGAATTCCATGGGACCACAAGTCAAAAAGATTAACGGAGTAAAGCCATAAGATTAACGAAAGAAACAGCAGTACTCCATTTACTGAGATCTCAATTAACGGTTGACTCCAAACTGCTTTAGATCCATTATACCAAGTATCTTCCTCACATATATAGAATAACTAGCTGAAACTAAAAATTGAACTTAACAAGAAAAAAGTGGAACAAGGATCTAATTTTCAGTTACATGTCAGAACTTTAGTATCTGATAAAGCTGTTTATATATCTGAGCAAAAAAGAGCAAAGAGGACAAAAGTAGTACCAAGAATCAAGAATTTAGCGAGACCCCATTTTTAGATAAGTGATTCTTAGTGCTTCAAAACAAGTTCAACTAAATGGGTGTAAGAAGAAAGCAATAACAGCCAAGAATAAGAGACTTAACGAGAACCCATTATCAGAACTTGACAAGAATGACTATGACAACAGAGATAAAATGGGCATGAATTAATATATCAAAGAAAGTAGCTTCTCACTCTTACATTACTTAGAATTTGACACCTTCAAGAATAGGCAGTTCAATAAGGGAAGAAAGTGAGTATTTGAGCAGCCTGTTTTTACATCAGTCAGGAGAACAAGTAGTAGAAGAAATTAAACAGGAAGCTTGCTTACAAAATGTACAAGAAAAACTGAATGTGGGTATTGAAGAAGAATGGAACACAATGTGTGTGTGTGTGTGTGAGAGAGAGAGAGAGAGAGGGTGGATTGCTTATGGAAGGTGTAACGGAAGTAAGCTCTTCGGTCGAGGGATGATTGGTTTGAACTAATAAGTGAGAGATGAGTCAGTCAGTATAAATAACTCTCTCAGCTCCCTAAAACCAACAAACAAATAATTACTTAAATTAATTAATTAAACACCAGTAGTAATTTGGTAAGTGAAGCTGTGTCCTATTAAATAATACTAATAAAAATATTAAAGCAGAGGTGAACCCCTACTCCCCCCATCCCCCGCACCCCTCAAAAAAAAGATGTAATTCCTCAGCTTTGGTTTTAGCACACCAATTAACTAGGGATGGATCCATAGTGGTATTTATGGTTCAGCACAACCTAGTCATTTTGATCAACTTTTATATTTTTGTTAAATAAAATTTATTTAGAAGCCAATAAACAAAAAGAATTATGATTCATAACCCATAAAATAAAAATTCTAGCTCGAACTAACTGTTCTAAAAATTTTGATAGCTTTAATTCTAAAAAAATATTGACTGAATTACCTTTATCTGTTGCTTAAATAATTGAGTTCTTCACATTTTACGTAAGGGTGAAATTGAAAAGTAAATTAATATCATTAATTTCTAGCATGATAATTATTTTCGAACATTTTTTTCTTTTTACTAAAGTGACCGAAGGAGGCAATACCTAATGCTTATAATATACTTTAATTCTTCATTTCTCCTATCTAATATGAAACCACTTTGATGGATAGATAGGTTAAGATGATATCTAACTCGTGTATTACACAAATTATAATACAAGAAAAAATTAAAAGAATTTCTGAAAAGAAAAATTGATTTGAAAAAAGAAAAATGTACAAACTTAAATATGATTAGTTAAATATATCCAAAATAAAATATTGTAAAAGTAGCCAGGAAATAAAAAAACAATTATCACCACCATGGTACTGTAGTTTGGTGATTCTGGTATTGGAGAGATTCAAAAGGAGACAGTTAAAAACAGTGATTCAACTGAAAAGCTTCTTTCATGACTAGGAAAGGGAAGCTATAAAAAAGAAACAAAAAAGCGAGCAGTCCAGCAAAGAGCCAAAGACAACCGCTAATTGACCTTTGAAGTTTAAACAATTAATATTTGCACTGACCAACTTTCTTGTCACTTCCTCTTATTGTTGTTAGATCTAGTTTAATTTAGAGGAGAAAGCAAATTTTGACTCGTATTAACTTGTTAATGTGAGTTCAAAGATACACCCATAACGTAAAGTTTCAGCTTAATGGAAGTGAGATTGCTTGTTAATAATATATTACCCAGACTATGTAGCCTCTACATCAATTCTAAATAACACACGCCAAAATTGAAGATATCATTTAGCAAGGACATTTATTTTATAGAACACCACTTTTCTACCTTAAGGTAGGCCTGTCTAAGGCTAGGGTAATACCCCGTATTGGTCAGTACCCGTATCGTATCGTACCGTATCGATTGAAATAGGAGTGACAGATTTGGGTGAAGGGTGAGTCCAGAATCAAAGTGTGGTTCTTTTGGACTCAAAAGATCGAAATAGCTGTAAAAAAAATTGGTAACATTTTTATACATAACGCCCTTTTAAAGGGCGCTATACCTTAACATCTGTTTTGGACGTTAAGATATAGCGTCCTTTAAAAGGGTGTTATATGTATAGCGTATTTATAAAGAGTGATATACCTGTTTTGTGGGCCCACCAGTAACTCTTATGCGTTTAACTGACATAACAATAATTCAAATGGGTATAGTGCCCTTTAGAAGGACGTTATACCTCAAAAAATTCAACCCCCCGAGCTGGGCATTGCCTTATTTAAAGGCATTAAAAATTTTACAAAAATCCATTCAAAAATATTCCTAACTCCTGTTAAATATTTTCTTGTTGTTAAATTCTCAAGCATTTTTTCATAATATCTGAAGAGCGAAAAGTAAGGGTTTTATTATATGGGGGGGTGAGGTTGTGGTGGGGAATAACTCTGTGAGCTATATTTTATCTCCATAATGTCATGTTAAGTTGCCACTTACAATGGAGTACGATAGATTGGTATTGTTGTTATGTAATAAAATGAGTGTGAGGAAACGCTCGGTGAACCTTAAAGTAACCGGAAGATATTTGTATTCTGTCACTCCGCAAGGGGTTGCTTGTTACACTGAGTTTAATATCGAGGATGATGAATTGAGGGATTTTTTGAAGACTCCGGATGAATACCGAAAATTTCTTGTGATAAAAATATTAGAAATGTACGTCAAGGTTGGAGACGTTCGCATTAATGAGGTTGCGCATAGGAGGGATAACCTCAGTCATCGGGTGGTTATTCTGGAGCAGTTTTTGCCGGACAGGTTCCGGCTTAAAGAGTTTGGCTTGATTTAAACTTATCACCACGGGCGAATAAGGAGAGAGGAAATAATTTCTCTAATGCTTTACATAATTCACAGAACGAGTGGTAAACTTCAATTTTCCTTTGTGTTACAATGTATATTTTTGTTGTATTGAATTTATATTAACACTCATATATTCCACAGGGGATACCGGCCAGATATGAATTTTACAAGTATGAACCCACGCCCAGTTGGAATATGCATAGTTCTGGTGTGTTAGATCATAGTGGTCCATCCGGGAGTCATCACCAACAAGATAATGTCCATCATGGAATGTCAACATATTACAACTTGTAAGTGAAGTAATACAGCTATATGTAAAGTATTTATTAACTTGAGTAGCTTATTATTTTGTTGTTTGAGCAGTGAAAACGAGCAAGTTAAACTACCTGTCCTGACTCAATTGCCCGATGAGGGCATAGTAAATCGGGATCTGGCAGATGCACAGAGTCAGGAAGAGAACAGTAATTATGACAACAATGCCGATGAGTCCGGAGATGACACACCCTTCCCTGATAGGGTGGTGATAAGGAGGAAGAGAATGATGGACCTGATTTGACGAGGGAGTATGCTCCACCCCTCGTTAAACCAAGAGTGTACGAATTCCAAGTGCCGTTTCATGCCACTGCCGATGAAAAGATTTGAGAAATACAGGTGGCAAGCACATTGGCATTCATTTTTATAGTATGATCACGACAACAATATTTTTTAAGTTCGCACCACTATCCATCAAAACTGGGGGAATATTGTACACACCATAAATGAATCTAGAAGGTTATGCTCTTGTGGAAAATAGTCCATCTCTCACATGTCGTCAGGTGCTTTCAACATGTTGGTTTAGGGCCAAATAACTACGTTGATAAACAATATAGTGTTGTTACATACTTAAACACCTATAGTGGGCAGTTGCAGCCAGTGGGTGCTGAGCATTATTGGCCGCCGGAACCATTTAAAATGGTGTGTAATAAGGAGTTTTTGCGTCCGCGACAGGTGCAAAAAAGAGCGCGTATACGGAACCAAATGGATGTTCGTGATACCGTTTATGCGCGCAAATATGGTATATGCTCGCAAACAGGGCACGACCGTCGAAAATGTCCTTCAGCTAGTTTAGGTGGCGGTGGTAATCCAGCTCCTGGTGGAACTTCTTCTAATGTGCCCAACTATCAAGGATACACATAGTGTTTTATTTTTGTAATGTGGTTGTAATAAGTATATGTACTTGTTTATGTTGCAAGATGTATCAAATAAAATTATGTTTCCATTGTTGTTAAATCTTATTGATATTTAACATTTTTCAGTTGAGTAAATTAATGAATTTCTCCCTCCCGTTCATGTAATCAAAAATAGTATTGGATTAAAAAACCAAACCTATTACGTTGACGTTCGAATTTCACTCTAAAATTATTAGAAAACTACACTGCCAGAAGAGGAAGATGTTTGACACGCGAAGCGTAGCGCGGTTAAATACTACGTTATATGTGAGCATAGCGTGGTTAAATACTACGTTATGTGTGGTGTCTTGTGGACCTGAAAAGCTGCCCGCCTGTGAAAAAGTTGTATTGTATCTGAAAGAATCTTTAATATGCGAAGCATAGCGCAGTTAAATACTACGTTATGTGTGAGCAAAGCGCAGTTAAATACTACGTTACGTGTATTGCCTTGACAATAAATAACTAGCGCATTCTAGTTATTTTTTGTGCTTAACCATAACAAATAGCAAAACGTTCCATAAAAGCAGGGGATTTTTTCGCTTTAACAAGTGTCTGAACACATTTATGTACCAATGTGCCATTGTGGAAAACGCTGTATGGTGAGATACTGTTGGGATGATGGTCAAGTTGGGCGCAAATATTGGATGTGTGTGAACAGGTTTGGAGGCAACAACAGAAATTATTGCAATTTTGAGGTATGGCTTGATGAACCCTGTAAGCAGGAATGCTACAAACAAACTTTGCAGTATTATCATGATTTGAACAAAAGATACGAACGTGATGAGATTATGTATAAACGAGAAATTGTTGCGTTGAAGGAGAAACTAAAAGAGGTGGAAGATGAAAAAAATAGGTTGTTGGAGAAATTTGAGTGGTTGAAGCAGAGAATAACGAATGATGGTGACTAAACAAACACATGTATGTGTTGAGTATAGTATTTTATCTTTATACTTTCCATGTCATGTATTTTCATTAGTTGTACTGAATTTAAATTATGTTAAGTTGTTATGTTCGTGTTTGTGTTGTAGTATTAAATTAATGAAGAACCGGGGAAATAAATACATATTGTGCATATAATGTAAACAATAAAAATTGTTGCTATTATTTACATAAAATACAAAAAAAAAATATTAATGTGTCCCACATCCTGTGTACTTCAATGCAGCCGATGGCCTGAGGTGCATCCCATCCCGCCCGGCTACGCTATCAGGATCATCCTCATCACGTCTCCTCTTTATAGCAGGATGCGTTGCAGCATGATCATCAGTAGTGCTGACAGGATTGGTAGAAGAGGCCATCGGTCCAGTATTAACCTACAGAAGAATAAGTTAGCTCAATATATGAAAATATATATTAAAAATGTACGTGTTAAGTCATAAAAATTTAAATTATCTTACCATGGTCTCGTTGGGCTCCTGAATGTAATCATCGGTCGCAGCCAGGTCAGCATCGCACAAAGTAGCCTCCGTGATGCGCGAGGATGAAGCCTTAATAAGAAAATAAATAAATTTATTTATGGAAAATTAATGAGAAATTTTTTTTTTAAATTTAATACTAATAAAAATATACTTCCGCCTGTGAAAGATCCCCAGCACCACTCGATGATGAGCCATAACTCAGTCGGCGCCCACTATCCACATCTCGGGTCGGCCGATCCTCAGCAGCGGTTGATGGGCCTAGAAAGTAAGCATCCCAATCCTCTTCGGTAATGCTCGTGCCCGTCATCAACAATGGACCTGATGTGGTCACCTGCGAAGTCCCTGGAGTGAGCTGCAGTCCAAGGCTGTATGATGGCATGCTGTTGTGATACTCGTCCGGCTCATGGAGGTCACCCGGCAGATCAGCATCAACATCATCAACAGGTGCCTCAACGCCCCCTTGCTGGGGACTACCTCCTCACCGCCCCCCACGACCCCGTGGGGCAGCCTTGCCTCGTGGGCCAGCCCTGCCTCGTGGGGTACCCCTACCTCGTGGGACACCCCTACCTCGCTGGTACTGCTCTGGCGCCGCATAAGTAGGGCCGTGTCCTAAGTGATGATCCTCTCGGGCTCGCCGCAGTGTCCGGGCAACCAGTTCTGTAACCTGCTGGCCATAATCGTGCAAAGTGGCAGCTCCCTCGCCAGCATGCTGCTGCATCTGCAGTCCCAACCGGTATAATAGATGAAGGCCAATAGCCTGCACAACGTGTAAAATATAAATTACAGAACGCTAGGTTACAATTATATAAGTAAGAATACCAAATAACATACCAATACCTCGTGTCGCCCGGCGTATGGAACATACCGACCGCTAGCTTGATGAATGGGATTCCCCATGAAAAGTCGGGTAACATCGCGGTACCACCGCATATAATCATGAAAAATATCCATCCGTCGCAGTGAAGGGGGGTGGAACCACGTCAAGTCGTCGATACCAAGTATCAACCTGCGCCTCTAGACATGCCACATATGCGTCGTCCACCCTGTAATGATCATCCCGCTGGTAATGTATGGGTTGCCATGTGGGCAGTGTACAAGCTGTGGACGGACAAACTGGCAAAGTACCAGCTCCGTGGCATGATGCTCCACAATATCAAGGCACATCAGGGGGACGGAAGAGCTCCAAATAAGTCGGTCGGCCGAGCAATAATCGGGCAGGCCACCTATCAACTCGTCGTTGTATGGCGTCCAAATGAACTATTAAGTAACAACAGAAAACGTGAGTATATGCAACACATGTGAAGCTATGCCAAGTAAACTTAGGTATACATTTACCTCTGCGCCCTCCAGCATATCCAACAAATCCCTGCAAAGAGGGAGATTATGCCGAGCCTCGTAATCTCATACATATCCTTGTTAGAGAACCAACCTCCTAGATAGAGGGAGAAACAGAGGTGGTACATTCGGAGGTAATGGTGTTAGAGGTGGATGCAATTGTAGGAACCGCTCCCAAGAACAAACCTAACATACAAAGTTGACGTAAAGTTTAAGATATATTTTTACTAGGTATGTTATAATGAATAGAGTATTCGAATATGTTGTCACCTGTAGCAGCGGAAAAAATCCACATACGTCATGCTGGGTGCCCATGTTCGCCCGACACATGTGCATGTACAAGTAGGCGAGAACAACAACACCCCAGTTGTACTGGGGTAAATCATCTAGCCGCTCAAGATGATGAAGAAATCTCAAGCTAACTAGGTTCCCTGAAGTGTTCGGGAACAAGACCCCTCCAAACATAAGGAGTAGCAACAACCTCGTATACCGGTGAATATATAGATCATCTGCATCGCCAGTGATATCGGGGTGCAATATCTCCAAATGTTGTCGAATAGCCGTCAACGACGATTGGCCCCTGCCTGTGCTGTCTCATTCTGTGGCCTGAAACCAGTGAGCTGCTGCAGCATGTCCAAATATTGCCCACGTGTCATCTCTCTCATGGCCTACGGCAAAGCGACGGGGTGTCCATCAATGGGCAGCCCATATAAAACCTCCACATCCTGTAGCATGATGGTGGCCTCGCCAATGGGCAGGTGGAATGTGTGCGTCTTCGTTCGCCACCGCTCTATCAGGGCCGTGACCAAAGACCAATCGAACTGCAGCCGCCATCTCCAAAATCCTATAGAAGCCTGTATCCCGCAGGCGTGTGACTACACGGGGATGGATAACTTTGCCCTTCAGAAAATACCACATAACGTCCACTCTCCTGGCGGGGAGAGTCTGGGCCAGTAACTCTCCCTCCCATATGTGGGCGGACCTATGATCGCCCTGTAACGATAGTAGCTCATCGCAGAAAGGTCCGGGATGCATAGGCCGTCCATGTCGTCTACTGTAAATTAAACAACATTATTTACATGTTTGTTTGTAAATTAAACAATTAATTTTTATGATTATACAATATTTAATTATTAAGTATTCACATATGGGTTCCAGGCTCGATATTTGAGGCCCAGTAGCACCAAGCTATCTTTAATTCTTGTATATGTTAGTTTTATTATTTTACATGTTAGTTTTATAATTTTATATGTTTGTTTGTAAATTAAATAATTAATTTTTATAATTATACAATATTTAATTGGACAGAGTATTCACATATGGGTTCCGGGCTCGATATTTGAAGCCCAGTAGCACCAAGCTATCTTTAATACTTGTATGTGTTAATTTTATTATTTTACATATTAATTTTATAATTTTATATGTTTGTTTATAAATTAAATAATTAATTTTTATAATTATACAATATTTAATTGGACAGAATATTCACATATAGATTCCAGGCTCGATATTTGAAGCCAGTAGCACCAAGCTATCTTTAATTCTTGTATGTATTAGTTTTATTATTTTACATGTTAGTTTTATAATTTTATATGTTTGTTTGTAAATTAAATAATTAATTTTTATAATTATACAATATTTAATTGGATAGAGTATTCACATATGGGTTCCGGGCTCGATATTTGAAGCCCAGTAGCACCAAGCTATCTTTAATACTTGTATGTGTTAATTTTATTATTTTACATATTAATTTTATAATTTTATATGTTTGTTTATAAATTAAATAATTAATTTTTATAATTATACAATATTTAATTGGACAGAATATTCACATATAGATTCCAGGCTCGATATTTGAAGCCAGTAGCACCAAGCTATCTTTAATTCTTGTATGTATTAGTTTTATTATTTTACATGTTAGTTTTATAATTTTATATGTTTGTTTGTAATCTAAATAATTAATTTTTATATTATACAATATTTAATTGGACAGAGTATTCACATGGGTTCTAGACTCGACATTTGAGGCCCAGTAGCACCAATTTATCTTTAATTATTGTTTGTGTTAGTTTTATTATTTTACATGTTAGTTTTATAATTTTATATATTTGTTTGTAAATTAAATAATTAATTTTTATAATTATACAATATTTAATTGGACAGAGTATTCACATATGGGTTCCAGGCTCGATATTTGAGGCCAGTAGCACCAAACTATATTTAATTCTTGTATGTGTTACTTTTATTATTTTATATGTTAATTTTATAATATTATATGTTTGTTTGTAAATTAAATAATTAATTTTTATAATAATATTATTTAATTGGATAGAGGATTCACATATGAGTTCCAGGCTCGATATTTGAGGCCTAGTAGCAACAAGCTATCCTGAATTCTTGTATGTGTCAGTTTTATTATTTTACATATTAGTTTTATAATTTTATAGGCTTGTTTGTAAATTAAATAATTAATTTTCATAATTATATAATATTTAATTATTAAATATTCACATATGGGTTCCATGCTCGATATTTGAGACCTAGTAGCACCAAGTTATCCTGAATTCTTGTATGTGTTAGTATTATTATTTTACATGTTAGTTTTATAATTTTATATGGTTTTTTGTAAATTAAATAATTAATTTTTATGATTACACTATATTTAATTGGACAGAGTTTGTGCTTGATCTATCAGTTGTTTTGACGTATTTTGGAGTATAAGAGATACTTAAACTATATGGATACTACGCTAAAAAGGTCTACATTTTACTATGCTAAAATGGAACTATATTACTAGTCTTTAAGCAAATAAATAATCTAAACTAGATAAAAACAACAAGTACATTTAATCACAAAACATTCATGAAAATACATACAAAACAAAAAGTAATTTGTTAACATTTTTATTAACAAATAATAATAATTTCTCATTTTTTATATATATTTTTTAGCACACTAATATCTTAGTCCAGATAAAAATAACATACCAGTTTAATCATAAAAAGAAACACAAAACAACATGGAACACATTCAAAAAACTAATATGCATTATTTATACGAGTTTCGACATAAACTAAATCGGAATACCTCGATTTATGTTTTTCGGAATGTTGAATAATTGAAAATTTGAATCCGAAGCAAGCAACTCACAACAAGAGAAGGCTTGGCTAGGATATCGGACCAACACTCTTTACTTTTTTGTGGGACGGGTGGAGTCCGTTCGAGTTTTTTATCTCGTTAATGGGGGGACCGCTGTAACAGATTTTAAAATTGGGGGAGGGGGGGAGGGGGGATGGATTCTGTTTTGAACATGGGGGAAGGGAAGAGGATGACTGCTTATCTATGTATAATGCGGTTTATTAAAGCGCTATACATATAGTGCTTTAATAAACTACGCTATACATAACAATCTTATCAGCTTCCAGGTATATCGCTTTTAAGAAAGGCGTTTTACGTATAACGCTCTTTTAAAGGGCGCTATACCTTAACGTCCAAAACGGACGTTAAAGTATAGCGCCCTTTAAAAGCGCGTTATATATATAAATGTTATCACTTTTTTTTCCATCTATTTCAGTCTCACATGTCCAATAGAACCACACTTTAGTTCTGGACTTGGTGAAGGGTAATGGTAATGATAGGGTACCCAAAATAGTACCCATAGTACTGGTACCATAAGTAGATACCTTTTTTTTAATATTTAAAATATGGTCATTTTTTTACTATTAGCCATCCAATAGCCGTTGGCAAAGGCAAAAAAAACTGTTATTTTTTCCTCCCTAGCCCCCCCAAATCCCCCATAGTTCCTGCACTTTGGCCCTATTTTAAAACTATAAATATCTCATTTCATTCTTTCAATTTTCATTCAAAAACTCTCATATCTCTCTTTATTTCTAATTGCAATTAACGTCGGAGTTTGGTACAATCGTTCCAACTCATATTAATTTTTGCATTTATTTTTGTTATACTTGTGTTGCTATTTGTTGTAATTTTAATTATTTATTATTAAAATGACTCCTAAACTAATAAAAAAAGTGTAGTAGATCTACTAAGGGTAATGCTAAGGAGGGGGGTCCTCGTTCTGAGACAAATCCTAACCAGTCTGAGTGTAGGAGTTATATACAAAAAACGTATGAACCTATTTTTTCAGGTTTTCCTAGAACAACTGTTAGAAATAATGTTGCGATGAAGACTTGCTGAAATATTTGTAGAGAAGAAACTTTGGTCTTCCAGAAATAATTCAAAAAGACGACGATGCCTATAGTGAAATACTATTTACTGGAGACTGGGGGACGTAGAAAAACAAGTGCTATCAATTTCAAGCGAAGAACCAATAAAAATTATTAAAAAATTCCGTAAATTGTAAAAAATATGTAATTTTATTTTTATAAGTATTGAAATAAAAATATATATTGATATTTTCACCCATTAATGTTTGTTTGTATTTAAACATAATTTTTTAAATTTGAATTTAAAACTACCCTTAAATACCGGTACCATACCCTTGAGTACCACACTCTTAGGACCGGTAGGGGTACTAGTAAAAATACCCTTAACTCAGACCCTTAAAAAAAACACCTTTAAAAAACCTTCCGTTACCCTTACCTTTTCCGTAGCCTTAATCCTTAAGAACCTAGCACCCTCTCCGAGGTCAAAATATGGACCATCTTAATGTTCGTTTCCATGGCATAAAGTTTTGTCAATATTTTACTTTTGTTCGAGAAATTGATCAGGACAATGGCTGGAAAAAAAAAAATCAGGACAATGATTGAATTATAAAATTTTAAATTTGCCGTCGCTTTTTAGCCAGCTAATTTTAAATCAGGGGAAGTTTCTTTTTCCTGAAAATTCATCAATTTGTCCAACTTCTTTGCATTCTTTTCATTTTTCCGGAAAAAGAAAAATTAAATCACCGACGGGACATTTAGTACAGGAGACATCAGTGAGGTTGCTAACCGCATCACTAAATTTGTTGTATTACTACAACACGCCACGAGCTTTTATATCGTCATGTTATTTTTTTTTCATTTCTAAGTTATTAGTCTCATTTATTGTGGATAGCTATATATAATATTTTTTAATTCTTTTTTATCTCCTGTAGCAAATTATAATACCCTATTTATTATGAACCAAAATAATTTCAAAATATTATCACTTATTGAGGCATTGAATGGAACGGTACGCACCCTATTTCTTGATTACCTCATTGTATTTATAAATACAATCGCGCGAATACATGGAATACAATAGAATAGAAGCAAAAATTATGTAGAATTTTCCGTTATTAAACAGCTGGATACCCCTATTTTTTAGGCGAATTTTGCTATTGTATTCATGAATACAGTAGCGCGAATACAGCGTATACAGTCGCATAACAACTAAATAATAACTATACAAAATAATTATGTTTATGGTTGCTATAGGAAGTTAATAGCCACTAAACAATAATGGTTTCTGAAAATTCCATATTTTTAAATGATTTAAACGTATAAAATTCCTTTACATTATCAGTCTACAGACGTAATCTCAAATTAAATTGCATATATATCCCATATGTCAAGAGTTATGAGCTTCATATAATTGTACAAAAGCCTAATTTACAACTCAACGCTTTCTTACTTCACAAGGAGGCTGTGCCTACAGCAAAGCTCGCATTTGCAGCCATTAGAAAATATAGATTAGGTCAACTAATCTTTTTCCAAACCAACACACACACAAAACGATCCTTTAGTTATGATCAACCAAAATATCACTTCTTGTCATGTAAGCTGTCCCTTTTCCATAAAATACAGAAAGTAATCATGATTAGATCTTAAATCATGCAAGTTTAGAGTGAGAGATCAGTGTAAACCTAGGATTTCATGGTGGAGTTTCGAAGACCTTTCAGATGCATATATATATATATATATATATATATATGTATATATATATATATATATATATATATATATGTATATACATATATATATTGTCCCCTATGTGAATAATCGAGACTGGAATATGATAGGTTAAGGTTCGACCTCGAATTATCTCGAACCGAAGTGCGAGGTTATATCGTCAAGCTAGGTTATATCGTCAAACTTGAGACCCCAGGACTGAACAAAATCGAGATCGGGCAAGATCGAGGGTAATTTGCCAAGCCGATAACAAATGGATGAAATATCCGCGATCTATTGTAGATCACGGCGGAAATCTTGCCATGTATCAAGGATAGGCCGATTAATTAGCTAATCATGAGATTTCTTACCTCATATAGAACTGTATCAAGAGTAGGACTCCCCTACTATATAAAGGGGGTCTGATCATTTGTAAAACACATCACATTTACGCAACATAAATCAATATACTATAATCTTCTAGCTTTTATTATCTTGTTACTTTGTTCATATATCAGTTGAAACATCTCTTGGTTCAAGGGTGATCGAACTTGAGGGCCAAGGCTATTCGATTCACGTGGTTTGCATTTATTTCTTTTATCGTCAATTATCAATATTAATCTATTTTCTTAATTTGTACCAAGTTATATCATGCATCCTTAAAATCGCGTATAAATTTAATTGTTATCTGATTTTAGGGTAAACAGTTTGGCGTCCACCATGGGGCTAAGGATAATAGTGATTAATTGGTACTAACTTTCATAACACACACTATTTTACACTTGTTCTTGTGAGTATCTTTGATTCGAGGATCAAAATGTCGAACTCTCAGGTTACACGTGGACAATGATTTTGGTCACCACAACGAAAATGATAACATAGCACCAGGGAACGACGTACCTCCAGTTGGCCTCGATGGGGTTCCGGCTACAGATCCAATCGATGTCAGCTCACATGTAGCCATCAATGCAAATTTGGTCTTCGATCCCGAGAGTAGCATCCGTAGACATGGCGGCGAAGAGGGCGGATTAGCCTTTAGGTGATCTTCGAAATGTTGTAGGCTCAACAAGCAGCGATAGCCCAGCTCCAAAACCAGAATCATGCACCAAGCAGGATTGAGCCCGAGTCGTCCCAGGAAGTTGTTCACAAGATCGAATCAGTTTCAAGGAAATAAAATGGGAATGAATCGGGGACCGGTCCTGCTATCATGAAGACGCTCGAGGAACTAACAAAACGAGTTGAGTCGGGGGAAAAAAATATCAAGGCAAACGACAAGAAGGTGGAAACTTACAACTCCAAGGTCGATCAAATCCCGAGGGCACCTATAATATTGAAAGGTATGGATTCCAAAAAGTTTGAGCAAAAACCCTTCCCCCAGAGCGCGGCTCCCAAATCGATTCCCAAGAAGTTCCGCATGCCCGAGATTCCTAAGTACAATGGAACGACCGGCTCAAATGAGCATGTCACCTCTTACACATGTGCAATTAAAGGGAATGATCTAGAGGATGACGAGATTGAAATTGTCTTGTTAAAGAAATTCGGGGAGGCCTTATTAAAGGGAGCTATGATATGGTACCACATCTTACCACCTAATTCTATTGTTTCATTTGCTATGCTTGCAGATTTTTTTGTAAAGGCGAACGGTGGACCCATCAAGGTCGTAACTAAGAAGTCGGACCTTTTCAAGGTAAGGCAAAAGCACAACTAAATGCTCATAGAGTTCGTATCTCAATTCTAAATGGAACGAATGGATCTACCACCGGTCGCCGATGATTGGGTTGTTCAAGCTTTCACCCAAGGACTCAATGTACGAAGCTCAGTGGCTTCGCAGCAGTTGAATCAGAATTTGATAGAATACCCAGTTGTTACTTGGGCCGATGTGCATAATCGATGTCATTCAAAGATCATAGTCGAAGACGACCAGCTTGAGGCTCCTTTCGGGTCCATTTATCCTATCATACTCACTGACATAATCAAGAGGGACATTGATCGGGAACCGAGGTTGAACAGGTATCGGTACCAATCGTATAATGGAGATCGTAGGAGCAGCAGATCTGGGCAAAACCCTGTACGAAGTGAAAAGAGGAATGACCGAGGCTAGATCTCTCGAGGGATCATAAGAAAGAATGGCTTCGATAGGCCTATCGTACCTAAAGAAGCACCACGATTGTCAGAATATAACTTCAATGTTGACGCAACTGCCATCGTATTGGCTATCAGATGCATCAAAGATACTAAATTTCCTCGACCTTTGCAAACTGATCCAGTCTAGAGAAATCCCAACCAAATGTGCAAATATCATGGCATCCATGGCCATAGAATGGAAGATTGTCGACATTTGAGAGAAGAAGTAGCCTGATTATTCAATGACAGGTATCTTTGGGAGTTTTTGACTGATCGAGCCAAGAATCATTTCAGAAACAAGGATTCCAACAAACAAAACGAGCAAGAAGAACCTCAACACGTCATTCATATGATTATCGGAGGGCTCGATGTTCCCCAAGGGCCGATGTTAAAACGCACCAAGGTGTCGATCACAAGGGAGAAACGAACTCGGGACTACGTACCACAAGGAACCTTGTATTTTAACGACGAGGACACAGAAGGAATCATGCAGCCCCATAACGATGCACTAGTAATATCTGTACTCATGAATAAAACTCGAGTTAAACGTGTGTTAATTGTAGTGCTATAATCTGGGCCGGGCTTGGGCCAACGGGCCGGGCTAAACGGGTCCGGGTCCTGGTGGGCTTGGGTCAGGCGTGCTCGGGCCAAACGGTCCTACTGGGTGGAACCGGACCACTGTGACATAAATCTTGTGATTCAAATTTAAAACACAAAAATAGTAAAGATATTCAAATTTGCACTAAAAAATCCAAACGACTAGTTTTTGAAATTATAGCGTTGGCTATTTAAAAAAAATAAATTTTTTATGTAATTATATTATATTATATAAGGAAATTTATTGTAAATTATATTATATAATTATGACTTATGTCTTGTAATTCAAGTTTAAACACACAAACAAAATATAAACAAATATTCAAAGAAATGTCTTATAATTTTTATTAATACGACATTTAAAAAAATAACAATATCTTTCTTAGTCTTCCTCCCCCGAATGGAATGAGCATAACAAGGTACTAATACCACCATTAAAAGGAAAAAAACTAATCAAGATGTGCCAAAATACAAGTTACATTTTAATCTACATATTATCTCTAATAAATTTTATAAATCCTTCAAGGTTCGGAGGAATTTCCGTTGGTGGTGGCGGAAAAGAAGCTTGTTCTTCACCGCTTCCGGGCGAAGCAACATCCTCCGCAAATTCCACTAGCATTTCTTCATAAGCTTCGTCTATCTCCGGTTGTGATTCAAGTAGTCCAAAATTTCTTCTTTCTGAACGGATCCAATCTCTGAAGAGTACTGATTTTTCCAAGCTCTCCCTCATAGACGCTCTATGATCACCGATTTGAAGTCTCGCTTGACTGAAAGCGCTCTTCGATGCCACTTTTGAAGCTTGAATACTTAAAATATCTCGAGCCATCCTTGAAAGAACCGGATATTGTTTTTCTTTGTCCTTCCACCATTCCAAAACATTGAAGGTGCCGTTGGGATTCTCTGTTTCAAGTCCCTGCGACAAATAAACTTGAAGCTCATTTAGTTGTGATCTATCACCAATATTATCACCTTGAGAACCCCTAAACCCCGTCCAAGAACTAAGTGATTTTTAGTCCCGCAGATCTTTAGATGACTACGAGCTAGACGAGGTAGGAGTTGGAACATTTGGTCTAGCATGATCTAATGCAACTTGATAAGAATTATAAATTGTTTGAGGATTTATTTTAATTGAGGCTTTTTCATCTATAAGTGTAGCATATTCCTCAGTTGAAAGTGGTAAAGCATTATAAATTTGAGTATACCAATAGTGAGGACCTCCTAATTTCATGGTAGGATTTAACATGGCTGCAACACCATAAATAAAGGGGATAAGGAAAAAATATTTTTTAAACTTATCTTTCATATCATCAATAGCACATTGGTAAACTATCCCACCCTCTGAAAATTGAGTAAATAATTCTGCAAGTGATGAAATATAAACTAAACAGTTAGAAATAGTAGCATAATATTGCCCAGATAATTCATTTGTAGCAACATGAAAATGTTCTAAAAAATCTAGAAGAATTTTAACATTAGACCAATCTTGATTTGTAAGGTGCTCATCATTATCATCACCACTACAAGAGCATTATAGGTTGCACTTATTGGGTTTCTATATTCATATGCAACAACTAAACTTTCATACAAGTAATTCCATCTAATCGGACAAGGTTTAGGAACCTTTCTTTCTCTAAGGCCAAATTCATCACATTTTTTTATAATATTCTCTAACTCTACTTCTACGGTTTGAATAAAAAAGCCAATGAAGAGCAAATTTAACCTTTGCAATTTCAACATTTAAAATTTTCAGACCATCACTGACGATTAAATGGTAAATATGACAAATACATCTAACATAAAAAATATTACTAAATGCAGAACTTAGTGTAGTTGTAAGAAAGCCTATAGCATTAGTGTTACTAGAAGAATTATCCATTGAAACTGACATTATTTTATCTCTAGTGCAAAAATATCTACAAATATCTGCAATTGTCTTAGCAATAAACTTACCTGTGTGACTTGAAGTAATTATTCTATAAGCAATAATGCGTTTTTGCATTATCCAGTCCTCATCAATCCAATGAGTGGTAACAGTAAGATAATCACAGTCATTACCACTCCTACCAATATCAGTAGTAATAGAAACACGATTACTAATATGAGTAAATAAATAACGCAAATATTGTTCATATTCATGTTTATATTTATAAATATTAGCCTTTACGGTTGTGCGAGTCCATCCTTTATAAGTAGGATTATAAATTCTTCTAATATAATGGACAAAGTGAGGGTTAAAGGGAAAACTATATGGTAAGCACATAACAGTAACCATTTTTGCCAATTCTTCATGATCTTTATTTGGATCGTAATACAAAATGCCACCAGTAACAGTGTTAATTCCCGGTTGAACTAGATTTGAGCCGGTACTAGTGTTAATTCCCTGGGTACCTACACTTTCCCCCTCTTGCCTCGCTTTCATTTGAAGTAATCTAGCTTTATCATTAAGGTGTTTCATTATGTGTCCGGTCAGACTACCCGTACCGCCACGGTCTCCAGTAAATTTATGAGACATCAAGACCCCACAAGTTTTACACTTAGCCTTATTTTGATCTCTTCGTTGAGTAAAAAAGTGCCAAACAAGAGATGTTTCAGACCGTTTAGAATGTTGCCTATTAAAAGTAGGGGTTACTACAGGAGGGTCAGCCGGGACATCATTTGGATTATTATCTGTTTGGTTAGCAACATGACTAGTAGGTGTATCATCTAAATCCAGTTGCATTTCATCTAAATCAACATTTTCCTCTGGAATACCATAAAGAACATTCATATATTCATCATTTAATTGTGAACCTGGTGTAAGATCATGTATAAATTGACTATCGGTAAATTAAAAACAAGGGTTATCACTATCACGAATAACAGGTGGAGGAGGACGGGTAACAGGTCTAGGTCGGGGAGCCGGGGCCGGCGGAGTAGTAATAGCTTGCCTACTAGATTCATCAATTTTAGATTTTCCCTTACCACCAAATATTTTTTTCAAAGAAAAGTCCATATTAATTATAAGAAAAATAAATTAAACAAACAAAACTATAATATTAAAACTTAAGAGTTGGAACGGGTTTACCAAATTGACGAACAACTTCTTGAAAACTGTATAATGTTGAAGACTTGAAGACTTGAATACTTCAATTCACCAACTTCATAATTTTTCACAAATTGCAATAATAAAGTAAGCAATTATAGAAGAAAATTAGAGAGAGATTGATGATTTTGTGAGTAAAAATGAAAGAATGAGGGGGTATTTATAGTTGGAGAATAGGGAAAAAGTATAATTATAAAAAGTTTGGGGGCCAAATGGATATTTTTAAAAATGCCAAACGGCTAAAATTAAAGGGCCAACGACTAGATTTTAAAATTCTGACCATTGGCCATTTTTTAAATATATATATATTTTTTTTAAAAATAGCCATTGGGCCCGTATGGCCTGCCTGCCGGTCCCGGGCTAAACGGGCCTGGGCTCACGGTTCCTACCCCCAGGCCCACCCTATATGGGCTCACAGGTCAGCCAAGACTGGACCCGCCACGGCCCGACCCGTTTAGCGCACAAGCCCACATGGGCCGCGGGCCCGATCCGGTCCCGGGTCAGGCCCGACCCACCTGACAGCCTTAGTTAATTGATCTAGGTAGTTGGCCAACATAATTTGATCAAGGGTCGTAGAACAACTCGGTTTACAGGACCAAATCATGCTCGCGGCCCGAGTGCTAAACAGATTCAACCTCGCTTGTGAAACTACTAAGGGGGAAATAACTTTGCCAATAAACACTGTCGGGACCATCCAGGAGACCAAGTTTTATGTGATTGAAGGGGATATGAGATATAACTCCCTATTCGGGAGACCATGGATCCACAACATGAGGGCTATGCCCTCGACCCTTCACCAGGTTTTAAAATTCCAACCACCGGAGGGGATCAAAACAATCTACGGGGAGCAACCCGCCGCAAAGGAAATGTTTTTCGTTGATGAAGTGATTCCAATATCGACACTCTTATAGACAAAAGGGTTAGATTCGAAAGCAAAATAGGAAGCCAAATAGCAATCACCAACGTCGGCCTCGACCCAACTAGAGAAGCAAGGGACTGACGAAGACGATAATTATAGGGTCCCTCGATCCTTCAGCGCCCCCGATGACTCCGACGCTACCAAATCAACGGTCGAAGAGCTGGAGCAGGTCATACTGATCGAACATCTGCCCGATCAAAAAGTATACCTGGGCACGAGGTTAACTCCCGAGCTCAGGAAAAAAACTCATTCATTTCTTATAGCTAAATATGGATTGTTTTGCTTGGTCCCATATCGACATGACAAGGATCCCATCGGAAATCACCACCCATAAACTAAGCTTGGACCCGAAATTCCATCCGATTAAGCAGAAAAGAAGACCCCAGTTTGAGATCAAGCATGCCTTCATCAAAGACGAGATCAACCCCGACAAGATCAAAGCTATCAAGGACATCACGGTAGTAGACAACGTGAAGGTCGTGCAGAGGCTAACCGGGTGCACAGCCGCCCATGGGCGATTCATCTCGAGGTCCTCCGATAGGAGTCATCAATTTTTCTCGTTGCTGAAGAAAAACAATAACTTCACATGGACTCCGGAATGTCACATGGATGATACTTGTCAATCCAGCCGCCGCTTCACACGCCGAAGGTAGACGAACAACTGTACTTATATTTGGCAGTATCAGAGGTAGCGATAAGTGGATCCCTAGTTCGGGAAGAAAAAGGTACACAATTTCCAATTTATTATGTTAGCCGGACCTTGGGTGAGGCCAAAACTAGATATCCCCACCTACAAAAATTGGCATTCGCTTTGATAAGCGCCTCTAGGAAACTGAAACCGTACTTTCAATGTTACCCCATATGTATTGTGACAACTTACCCACGAAATATAATGAATAAACCCGAGCTTTCGGGACGATTGGCCAAATGGGACGTAGAAATCAGCGGGTACGATACTGAATATCGACCCCGGACATCTATTAAGTTTCAAAGTTTGGCAAACTTCGTGGTTGACTTCACGCCGACCCTCATACCCGAGGTCAAAAAAGAGTTGTTGGTAAACTGGGGGACGTCCTCGGGACTTTGGATCCTCTTTACGGATGGTGCATCAAATGCAAAGGGGTCCAAACTCGGCATCAGAATAAAATTGCCCACATGCAACGTGGTTAGACAATCTATTAGAACTGTGAAATTGACTAACAAATGGGCCGTAGAAATCAGCGGGTACGATATTGAATATCGACCCCAGACAACTATTAAGTCTCAAATTTTGGCAGACTTCGTGGTTGACTTCATGCCGACCCTAATACCCAAGGTCAAAAAAGAGTTATTGGTAAACTCGGGGACGTCCTCGGGACTTTGGACCCTCTTTGCGGATGGTGCATCAAACATAAAGGGGTTCGGACTCGGCATCGGACTAAAACCGCCCACAGGCAACGTGGTTAGACAATCTATTAGAACTGTGAAATTGACTAACAACGAGGCCGAATATGAGGCCATGATTGCAGGTCTCGAACTAGCCAAAAACTTGGGGGAGGAGATGATCGAAGCCAAGTGAGATTCCCTCCTTGTGGTGAATTAGGTTAACGGAATGTTCGAAGTAAGAGAAGAATGAATGCAAAGGTATCTAGATAAGTTACAAGTAACTTTACATCGATTTAAGGAATGGACTTTGTAGCACGTGCCTCGAGATCAAAATAGTGAGGTCGATGCCCTCACAAAATTAGGGCCGGTCGAGGACGACGAGCTCAACTCAGGGGCCGTTGTGCAACTCATGAGGTTGATAGTCGAAGAAGGTAATGCCGAGATAAACTCCACAAGCTTAAATTGGGATTGGAGAAATAAATACACAGAGTATTTGAAGACCGAGAAACTCCCCTCAGATCCAAAAGAATCGAGGGCCATACGCACAAAGACAACCCGATTCACCTTGTCCCAAGACGGAACCTTGTTAAGAAGAATGTTCGATGTACCACTAGAGATATGTATTGGACCGGGGGATACCGAGTATGTTCTGGGGGAAATTTACGAGGGCACTTGCGGAAACCATTCCGGCACCGAATCATTGGTTCCAAAGATAATTAGAGCCGGCTATTACTGGATCAACATAAAAAAGATGCAAAGGAGTTTGTTTGAAAATGTGAAAAATGCCAAAAACATGCACTGATAACCCGGGGAACTACTGCATTCAGTCTTGTAACCATGTCCATTCATGAAGTGGGGAATGGACATCGTTGGCCCTCTTCCATGGACACCAGGTAAAGCTCAATTTATCTTATTTATGACTGATTATTTTTTCTAACTAGTAAGCACATGCATACGAGAAGGTTAGGGAGAAGGAAGTCATCGACTTCATTTGGGACCACATCATATGTCGGTTCAGGATGCCATCCAAAAATTGTGTGTGACAACAGGAAACAGTCCATCGGCAGCAAAGTGGCCAAGTTTCTCGAAGATCATAAGATCAAAAGAATCATGGAAACACCTTATCATCCTAGCAAAAACGGCCAAGCCGAATAGACCAACAAAACCATCATCCAAAACCTTAAGAAGAGGTTAACCGACGCCAAAGGGAAATGGTAGGAGATCCTACCCGAAGTCCTTTGGGCATACCGAACGACTATGAATACCAGTACCAGGGCTACTCCGTTTTCATTGGTTTATGGAACCGAAGCCCTAATTCCGGTCAAAGTCAGGGAGCCAAGTATCAGATATCGATATGTAACAAAGGAGTCAAATGACGAGGCCATGAGTACGAGCTCGGCATAGATTGTTCGAGCCCTGACATAAAACATGTTCTCATGTATAATTGTTTTGCACAAGAATAAAGAGAAGTACTTTCCTTGCAATCATGTTATGTTTTAAAAATAATTTTTCCTCTTTACATCCCTTAAAAAGTTTTGTATTTCCTATATCCTGAAAATAACGAGCCCAAGGGCAATCCATAACCGAAATACGAATGACCACTCCCTCACTCGGGGACTGCCGTCCGAAAAACTCGAACAACCCAAGTCACCGGGCCTCGGGGGGATAAGACCTATTAGGAAACTCTCCAATTTTTAAAGGCCACGGCCACCCCACTCGGGGACTGTTATCTTGGGCAAGCCCGGATAACTCGGGAAAACAATCCCAATGGGCAGCTCCCGAACTAAAAGGCTACAATCAAATTAACACGGCTCAGAGACATCCGAAACCCGTAATAAAAACTAGGCCTTCGAAAAAGAAAAAATTTTACAACCGGTTCTAAAGGCTACCCTCGACAAACTATAATCTCGACTACCTATTGGGGGAAAAGGTTCCGATAACACCGAACCCCCAAGATGCCTTAAACAAAAGTAAGGCAAAGACAGTACTATTTCGAATTATCGGACATAGCCTGAATTAGTTTATGTTAAGGCGTTCCGGCCCTTATGAATACAAGTAAATAAGCAAAGGTAAAGTTTGAAAGTTAAAGGGAAAGAAAGCCTTTTATATATAATATATTTACAAAGGCTAGAATGGCCCGATATAGGAATGTACAATGGCCAAAACGGCCTAAAAAAGATACAAAAAACAAAAAATAAAAATGTCTAAAGACCTAAGTGGCCTGGTCCTCATCGTAGGCAGCTTCTTCATCCTCGGGGTCTTCCCCACCTTGAGATTCAGACAAGCTCTCAGAGCCTTCCTCGAGGAAAGCCAGCTTTCGGGCCCTAGATTCTTCTGTCTTGGAATTCTCTATTTCCGCCAATATATCCAAGCCCTTTGCGTGGACTCCCTCGAGGGCTTCCCTCCAAGATTCCCACCTTGTATGATCCACCATGCTCTTGGCCTGTACCTGGATTGCCTTGACGTCAACCTTGAATTTGGCCACTCCAGTATCGGCCTTGGTATTGGTCACGACCACCTCAGAATTGGCCGCCTCGAGCTCCTTAGCCAGGATCTCTTTGCCAGAAATAGATTATTTAAGCTGAGATTGGAGCTCCCCGACCCACTTGGCCTACACCGAGGTTTTCTCCTTTGTGGACCTAAGCTGAGCCTTGACATACTCCAATTGTGCTTGGACAAATTCCTTGTTCGAGGCTACGAGGTCCATATTTTTCTTGAACTCCTCAACCGCAACTTGTATTGTATCTACCTGTGCTTGGAGCTGTCCGATCTGTTCAATCATCTGTCGGACCTGTAGGATCGGATCATTAGTCACGATGTCTAATTCGTCTTCACTATCATGAAGTAATCGAATTACCTGCTCGGCCATCTCAGCGTGTTCCCTTCGAGCCGCTTTTAGCTCGGCCTGAAGCTTCTCACTCAGAAGCTTGTAAGTATCTCTCTTCTCAGTGAGCTCCCGAACCTCAACCTTGTGCTGGGTTAACTCCTCCCGTATTTGGAGGAAAGCCTCATGGTGCAATACTGAGGGTTGCAAGTGTAATGTGTTAGAATTATTTACAAAACTTCAAATTTAAAATAAGTAATGAAGTGACACTCGAAGTTACCAGATTCAAAGCATGTTGGGCCTCATTGAATAGGAAGGGTGCTTCCGCCGCTTCCAACATGGCCTGGTCTTCTTCGGTCACCAAGAAACTTATGTAGCTAGCGACCCCCATGGGGGCAGATAAAACCCGGGCATCCTCCGGGACAGATAAAATTATCGACCAGCTGCGATCGGGGTTAACACTTGGGGTCGGGAATCGGTCCACCAGTTTTGGGCTCGATGAAGACCTAGTGGCACCCGATGACGGTACCTTCCTTGGCACCGGAAAGTCAACAAGCCCGTTAAAATCTTCAAAAGCAGTGGACTCTATCCATGAAAGAAATGGTGGAATCATTCGCCCCTTGAGGCCCCTCGTAAGAATGACTCTCTAACATACTGGCCTCGTGGATCATGGCTTCTGAAATATGAGGTGACCCGGTAATGTCGATCACCCCAAGCTCGTCTCTCGGGGCACCTCCCTCTGCTCGAGAAGCGTCACCCCCTTTCTCTCTCTCGAACCCCCAGCTTGGGGCAGAGTGACCTCAACCTTTTCTAGTTCGGGAGCTTCGACCAAAACTCCCTCATCGACCTTCTACGGTTCGGAGGGCCCTTGTATCATAACACCTTCCCGCACGCGGGCGACCAACTTGGATGTTTCTTATTCTTCTTCTTCTTCTTCAGACTCATCCCTTAGCCGGTGGATTGAATTCAAGGATAGAGCGCCGGTGCTTCCCTTGGGCTTGTGCGACCTCTTCTTCGGTTTTTTCTTTTCTGGGTTCAGGGAACTCGGAGCCCTTCTTCTCTTCTTTTCATCACCCTTCCTCAGAGCTGGGGACTCTTGAGGCACCCTCATCACCGAATGGAGGCCTCATAGCAATGTTCTTAGGGAGACCTACAAGAGAAAATAGATAAGAATCCGACAATGAAAGGAGGAAATCACACATTATTACATCAGGAAAGGAAACTTACCATGATTACGGGCCTCCCATCGACCTTTCGATAATTCCATCCAAGCATGCTCGGAATATGGTCTTTGTGACACAAGGCCCTCGACCCATTCCTTAAGTTCAGGAACTACATCTGGCATCTAGGCCACAGCTACAACACCAAAAACACCGATAAGAAATGAGATAAGAGGGAAAACAACAAGATTGAATCTTCAAGGCAAAGTAGTACTTACGTTTCATGTTCCACTTCTCGGGAAATGGAATATCCTCAACGGGATAAAATCTGAAGTCTTTACTCGGACAAAATTCTCCATCCAGCCTCGGTCTCGAGCCTCATCTGTACTCGAGAACGGGGCCCTACTAGCCCGGCGAGTAAGCTTGATCAGCTCCCCTCGATAGAGTCAGGTATTGTAGAGGCGGATAAGGTGATCGATGGTGAAGGGACACCCCTCAATTTTGCTTAAGAAGAATCGAAGGAGAATCACTATTCTCTAGAAGAAAGGATGGATCTAGCCAAGAGTCATGTCGTACCTCTTGCAGAAGGCAATGATGATGGGGTCTAAGGGACCCAACGTGAAGGGGTTAGTGTAAAAACTTATGAAACTCTCCACGTGGGTAGTGATCGATTCCTCGGGTGAGGAGATCATCGATGATTGTGCATATGTATCTCGAGACCGGCTTGCATCGACCCGGTACCGAGGAAGTCTTTTCAACCTTAAAATCAGCAACAGTAGGGCACCCTGCCAGAACAAACTCCTCAAGGTGAGGTTCCGCCACAGCCCCATCGCAGACGGGTTGTGATGTAGAGGCGGCCTTCTTTTGCGGTGCAGTCTTAGAAGTCTCCATTGTAGAGCATAAGAAAAAGGAATTAGGAAGGTATGAGGTTTGCTAAAGGTTCAAGAAATTTTGGTGCAATAGTTGCAACAATGGGATTTTTGAAAAAACAAGAATAGGAGGAGCTTTGAACGTAAAGTTTGAATGAAGGAAAGTTAGGGTACTTATAGCTTGCTAGTGACGGTTCAGAACCATAGTGCCCGACCAGCAACTGACATGCATTTAACGCCTTTTAACTGGACCAACGGGACGTTTCGGTATCCGTTTATTGCTTACGTGACAGTCTGGTGTCCCAGTGACCGTTCGTCGCTTACATCATGACCCATCGAGACAGGATTCGAAAGTTCGTATAGTTTCTCGTCATCTTCTCTCTGAGCAATGAGGGGAATATCAGTATACGTTCAAAATCGGGCTCGCCCCGTATGTGAATAATCAAGACTGAAATATGATAGGTTAAGGTTCGACATCAAATTATATCAAACCGAAGTGCAAGGTTATATCGTCAAGCTAGGTTATATCGTCGAGCTCGAGACCCCGGGACCGAACAAAATCGAGATCGGGCGAGATCGAGGGTAATTTTCCAAGCCGAATAACAGAAGGACAAAATATCCACGATCGGTTGTAGATCACAGCAGAAATCTCGGTATGTATCAAGGATAGGCCGATTAATTAGCCAATCATGAGATTTCTTACCTCATATAGAACTGTATCAAGAGTAGGATTCCCCTACTATATAAAAGGGGTCTGATCATTTGTAAAACACATCATATTTACGCAACATAAAGCAATATACTGCCATTTTCTAGCTTTTATTATCTTGTTACTCTGTTTATATATCGGCCGAAACATCTATTGGTTCAGGAGTGATCGAACTCGAGGGCCAAGGTTATTCTATTCGTGTGATTTGTATTTATTTCTTTTATCGTCAATTTCAATATTAATCTATTATCTTAATTTGTACCAAGTTATATCACGTATCCTTAAAACCGCATATATATATATATA
>ML370260.1:37331-49597 GCA_005239525.1 Nicotiana knightiana
GCACTCAACGCCTTTTAAGCGGAAAGTGGCATTACCTAATTAGAGATTCTCCTTTTTGCTACATTTACAAGGCACCTAACTCCTTTTGTTAATGCCTGCATGTACTGAAGCTTAATTTAATCCATTTAATATGTTCTTTTCATTTTCTAATGGGAGACCAAGATAAAGAATTGATATTCTGATAGGTAGTAAAACATTTGCCTACCATGATATCTTCCAAAAGTCACTACCATACCACTTTAACTGCACTTCGATTCTTTACCCTCTTGGTGTTGAAAATTTATAACTCATTTGATGTATACGGTCAGTATTTTGAGGTTTTTGTATACCTATTAAAAGATATTATATATTATAAAACAAATTTAAATTTTCAAAATGATATATCAATATTAGGGACGTGATTAGCTAACAATTCTTTGCTATATATCCAATAAATTTTGAAAGTTTAATTTGAGTTGGTGAGGATACTATTTCCAGCCACTTTTTTGGTTTTCTCATAGTCATTCCAGGACAATAGGGTTGTTTGTTGGTAATAAATGTTGGACCATGGTACATTCCTAGTTGTTTAAAATAATTCAACTTATACATGAATAGTGTTCCAGAATGGAAAATTTGAATATTGCCCTCTAGTACTTAACAGATGATACGCGCTAATGGTTAGTTAGTTATTCCATACGAGTTATGATCTATGTACTTTGAGATGTCATTAACATGACCATGGTAAAGGGCAAATCTTGTTGTTTTTTCATCACGACTAAGTAAAAAACTTGAAGCAAGTAAAAATTTTAAGGGAGTCAATGTGATAAGTTGACAAGTGATACGCGTTTGCCTGTTTAGTACAAAGAAAAATGTTATTCACAGAAAATACCTTTCATCAAAATTATGGATTTCACTTATTTTCTAATGTTTGATTTGGGAACGAAAATAATTTTTATATTACTAAATATTGATAATAATGTTAAAGAAAAGAACAATATTTTTCGAAAAATTTTGAAATTAGAAATGATAATAATATCTAAGTGTTAGTTGGAGCAAATGATATAGAGTACTGAAATTGATAGATATAAAAGAAAATGACTTTCGTCCATATAGAAGTTTAAGATCTCATCTTAATTAATAAAGAGAAAAAAGTTTAATTATCTACTCTAAATTAATATCTATATAATTAATACTCCTATTTCGTCCGTCTTTGTTTTTTACATTGGTCAAGTATAATTGTTGCCGGACAGTCGGTTCTTCTTTGGTCCTACAATTTTATTTTAGTGATGAGGTCTATTTCACCTCCAAGATAGAAATATACTTTCGGTGTACATGTCTTTGTCATACATTTTACATCGTCCTTAATCTTGTTTTTAACAGAGATATATTGGAGAAAAATCCAAGGTACATGCATGTTCATTGGCTTATAATATCTTTCAATTCAAAACCTAGCTAGACAAGTATCTGAGTCATTGTTCGTCACGTAAAAATTTAACGATCAAACTTTTCCAGAAAACTTAATGCATAACGACTTCCTTCTATTTTTGTCATCGTTTACCTTAAAAACGGATAAAAATTGAATTTATTTGTGGTTTTAAGGACACGTGATTTCACTTGGCACCAATTGAGAAAATATATTAATTGATATCGAAAATTGATTGTAAAGAAAAATAAAGCAAACCAAATGAGATGTGCAACTTTGGCCCTCGAGCTAGGTGGCCCTCGAGCCAAATGAATATTCTACTGGAAAATATGAATAGAGTATTGAAAGCTTAAGAGAAGGTAGTATATTGCTTTGTATTGCGTGAATATGATGCCTTTTACAAATGATCATACCCCCTTTATATAGTAGTGGAGTCCTACCTTTGATACAATCTTAAATACAGTAAGAAATCCCATGATTAGCTAATGAATCGGCCTCTTCTTGATACGTGCCAAGATTTCCGCCATGATCCTCGCCCGATTGCAGATATTTTGGCTTTTCATTATTTGGCTCGGTAAACTTCCCTCGATTTTGCTCGATCTCTATCCTGCCTGGTTTCAATTTTGGCCAACTCCGATCTCGATCGGTCTCTGTGTCACGTGCTCGGCCTCTAACTTTACACCGTGGGCCGATATAACATTGGGTCAAACCTTGGCCTGCCTCGCTCCAGGACAAGCCCGATTTTGATCATATACAGATAGTCCCATCGTTTCTCGGAGTGACGATATGAACCTTCCCAATCCCATCTCGATGGGTCATGACATAAGCGACGAACGCGACCAAGATGTCAGCGACAAGTGGATACTGAAACGTCCCATCAGTTTGGGTATCGAGGCATTAAATGCCTGTCAGTTGTTGTCGGCCACTACCCGTTCTGAACCATCATCTTAAACCTATAAATATACCTTTCTTGTTTTGCCTAAACTTTATTTTTCTTTACTCTTATCTTCTAATCCTTCACTTTTATCAGGGCTTTGCTCTTTCAGATCTTGGTGTTTCTTCGCCTGTCTCATCACAAATACCAAGTGCTCCTTCTCAGTTTTCATTCTTCTTCATTCATAAAAGTAAAATGGCTAAGACTTCAAAAATCATTCCACAAAAGGAAATTTCTTCATCTTCACGGTCGGTCAGTGAGGAACCAACAGTGGAGCCACGCCTTGAAGAGTTCTTTCCCGGAGGGTGTGTCATCGATTCCGACTTCAAGGTTGAAAAGACTTCCTCGGTACCGGGTCGATGCGAGCCGGTATCGAGGTATATATGCTCGATCTACGATAACATCCTCTCTCAGTTTAAAAAATATTGCAACTGGATTAAAAACACGTGGTGGTGCCTGCTCCCAAAGAATCAATCACCACCCACGTGGAAGGGTTCTTAAGTGGTTAAAAGTATCCCTTCACATTGGGTCCCTTGGATCCGATTATCATAGACTTGTGCAAGAAGTATGAGGTGACCCTCGATCACTGGAGGATAGTGATATTACTACGCTTATTCGTTAGCAAAATCGACGGGTGTCCCTTCACCCTCGACCACCTCATTGGCCTGTGTTCCCGACTCTATCGAGGGGGACTAATAAAGCTAATCGATGGGCTGACATGGCACCTTTCTCGAGTATAGATGAGGATAAAGATCGGGGCTGGATGGGCCGATTTGTTTGAGTGAATACCTCAGACTTGATTGCGGCCGAGAGTATTCCATTTCCTAAGAAATGGAATATGAATCGTAAGTATAACTCCGTCCTTAATTTTTGTTTGTTGTCTTCGTTTTTCTCCCTTTCTTATCAGTGTTTTTCGATGCAACTATTGCTTAGATGCCAGGTGCGGTTTCCCAACTCGAGGACTGGGTCAGAGGCCTAGTGTCGTAGAAAACACATGTTGAGCGTGTATGGCGTGATTTGTCGAAGGGTCGATTGGAGGCCCGTAACCATGGTAAATTTTCCTTTTGTGACTCAACGATTTGACCATTGTTTGAATTTCTCCCCGATCTTACTCATTTTTCTTTTGTAGGTCTCAGGAAGGACGTGGCAATAAGGTCCCCGTGTGGTGATGAAGAAATCCTTCCCTAACCATCCGTTCCGAATTAGATAAAAGAGAGGAAGAGGAAAGGGCTCCGAGTTCCACGAAAATCGGATGAAAAGAAGCCCAAAAAGAAGCAAGCCCGTAAACCCAAGGGAAACATCATCCCCCTATCTTTAGACTGAGTTCGTTGGCTAAGGTATGAGTCTGAAGAAGAAGAAGAAGAAGAAGAAATCGAGCTGGCGGCCCACGTGTGGGCTGGCGTCGATGTTCAAAGAATCCCCGAGCCAGTGGGATCTGAAATTGCTCTACCTATACTTGATGAGCTCGGGAGGGAAGCCTTGGTCGAAGCCCCCAAGCCAGAAAGAGTTGAAGACGCTTCGCCTCAAGAGGAGAAGGCTATTGAGGAGGCGGTTGATGCTGGTGTAGAAACCATGCCCGAGGCCCCTCGAGATTAAGGCGGCACCCCAAAATATTCACTTGGGGTGATAGATGTCGGAGATCCCCCCTCGTTTCCTCTGTTCACTGAGTCAATGATCAAGGATGCTCAGGCGGTGGAGACTTGCCACGGTGAAGGGGTTCATGAAGCGGAAGACCCTTTCTGTGGCTATTTGTCGGGGTGGAGGCTGTCTCTGGCTTAGGTGACTTTGAGGTTCCGAGGAAGAGTTAGGGAATGAATGCAACTTCATCGGGCCCTAAGTTGATAGATCAATTCCTAGCCCCAAGCATAGACCCTGACCGAAAGCGATAAGTCGTCATTTCGGTTCCAGAGGATGCTCGGATCCTTTCTGCCCTGTAGGTGTGGCTAGCTATCTCCAGTGCTTGGTAATCAACAAAGACCAAGCTAAAATGGAAGAGGTGGAATCACCCTGCCTTTTCAGCAAAGCTCAACATGCGCTAAATCGGGTAACCCCAGATTTCCTTGACGATGTCAATTCTTTGAACTTGTGCTTTGTTTTTATACAACCTCATTTTCTGTGCTTGTAGGCTTCAGTGCTTCATCACGAAGCCTTTCTCCGATTTTAAGGGGAGTCGAGTCGGTAAGATTACTGAGGAAAAGGATGCCCTCAAGCTTCTCAGTGAGCAAAGAGAAGGGGAAACTAAAGGCCTCCAGGCTGATCTAGAAATGGCTCAGAAAGAACACACTAAACTGGTCGAGCAGGTAAGAAAAATCTTTGAAGTTAGTGATGGTGACTTGGGCATGTTTCCTAATGGTTCGAACCCGCAGTTCCAACAAAAGCTTTACGTGATCGGGCAACTCCATGAAGAAGTAGATACATTAAAAACTAAGGTCAAAGAATGGAAGAAGAACATGGATTACCTGGCCTAAGAAAAGAAGACTGCTCGGCCCAGATGGCCTCGGCTGAAATCCATCTCCAAAGTATAAAAGAGAAAATCTTGGTGTACACCAATAAAATCGAGGAGCTGCAATCCCAGTTGGGTCCAGTAGTTTCTATTCAGGAGAACCTGGTCACGGTGCTTGAAGCGGCCATATCGGAGGTTAAGGAAACCAAGGCTGATGCTGATGTAGTGGTGGCTATTTACCGAGATGATTTCGAAGCCGCTCAAATTCGAGCAATGGAGGTTGAAGAAGCCTCTCAGGTTCGAGCAAAGGGGGTCGCCGAGCATGCCAAATATCAATCTCGAAGGGAGACCCTTGAGGAAATCCACGCTCGGGGTTTTGACCTCACAACTGAGATTGAGAACGCTAAAGAGCTCGAATCTGAAGCTAGAAAATTAGCTTATCCCGATGATGATGATGAATCTGAAAGCTTAAGTGAATCCGAAAGTGGAGAAGACCTCGAAGGCGAAGATACTTACACTTTCAAATAGTTTTTATATTTCTGTTGAGGTCGCTTTGGCCTTTGTAAAGAATTTCCATCGGCCTTGTAAAAGGCTTTGATGAATATATAAAACTTTTTCCCTTCCATGGATTCTGAGTATGTTGTCTTTTCATTGATTTATACGAAGGTGAGAGTGCATTAGTATAAAATTATGAAGTTGTATTCGAAGATCCAAGGTTGAGATGGTAAGGACCGATAGTAAGTACTGCCCTCGATCATTTTTGATCGGTACTCCCTGAGAGAATGTTTGAACTCGAATTAAGGTAGCCCTTAGGCATTATGGTCGAGTGAGGATTTTCTCGAACTTGAAATAAGGTATCCCTTAGGCTTCTTAGTCGAGTGAGAATGATCTCTCGAACTCGAAGTAAAAGTAGCCCTTAAGCCTTTGTATTTTTGCTTTCTTTTGTGTCCTTTTCGAGGCTATTTTGGCTGTTGTATATTTTTTATTTGGCCGATCTGGTCTTTGTAAAAAGATCATTTATATATATAAGGCTTTCTACCATTTTCGGTGCTCAAATTTTTTTTCTTTTTCTTTATCATTCGTATTTACAATGGTTGAAATGCCTTAGTATGAAATAATAAGGTTGTGTTCGAGGGTTCGAACAAAACCTTGCCTTTATTGCCTTTTCGGGTTAAGGCATTATCAGGGTTCGAAGTTAACGAAGTTTTCTCCCGAAAATATCTTAAGTTTAAGATTCTGCCGAGGGTAGCCTTAAGAACCGGTTGTGAAAGAATTTTTTCTTTTTCGAAGGCCTATTTTTGTGTCGGATTTCGGACGTATCCTAACCGTGTTAAATTGGTCATAGACTTTTTGTTCTGGTGCAACCTAGTGAGCTTGCTTAACATAACATTCCCCGAGTGGGTATGACCGTGGCCTTTAAAATTCGGGGGTTGACTGATAAGTTTTACATCCCCAATATTTTGATAGCTCGATCTATTTCGAAGTCGATTTTTGGACGACAGTCCCCGAGTGAGGGAGTGACCATCCGAACTTCGATTATAATCGGCCCTTGAGCCCATTTTCTTAAAAGATCAAAAGTACGGGATTTTAAAGTGGAAAGTTTTCCAAGACATAAGATAGTTGCAAAAAGTACTTCTCTTTATTCTGGTAAAAAAATAGTCATACATGCGTACATGTTTTATGTCAGAGCTCGAGCAATCTACGTGGGCATGGTTCGTTTTGACCATTTGGCCTTTACAGTAAATCCTACCTATCGAGACCCTTCCATTTCGAAATAATTTCCTTGCTAGAACAATTCGAAATCCGAGGGTAATCCCCCCTAGTATTCGAGGTTGATTGTAGAGAAATCTCGGATACTGTAAACACAGTTTTTGATACCGATTTGTAATGGGCCTTTGATTATAAGTTAGCACGATCCATTGTTGCCTCATTAAAAACCTCGTCGGAAAATCCATTCGGGACAAAAACAATCTAAGGGAAAAGAGTGCAACGCGTGCTTTTAGACCTAAATACTTCATGTCGATGAATCCATCGTTGTTTCTTGTCAACCACCTGCAAGTGTTAGTTTAAAACAAAAGGAAATAGAAAAAGTTTGTACGTTAACAGTAATATCATTTTAGGTGAGATACGTACTAATTTCTCGGTAGTTGTTACCCATTTATTGTTCCGAGCTTGTAGGACCCTTTTCTGATGACTTCGAGAATCTGGTACCGTTCTTCCCAATTTGGACCCAATTTTCCTTCATTCGGATTTCGGGTGTTAAGGGTAACTTTCCTTAGCACCAAGTCCTCGGCGTTAAAATGTCAAAGATTGGCTCTTCGATTGTAGTATCTCTCGATCCGCTATTTTTGGGTGGCCAATCGGACGAGGGCGACTTCATGTTTTTCATCCAACAATCTAGGCTCGTGTTCATGGCCTCGTTATTTGACTCTTCCATTTCATATCGGAACCTGATGCTAGGTTCTCCGACCTCGGCCAGTATTAGAGCTTCGACGCCATAAGCTAATGAGAAAGGGGTAGCCCCGATACTAGACTTTGATGTTGTGCGGTATGCCCACAGAACCTCGGGTAGGATTTCTTTACATTTTCCTTTGGCGTCCGTTAGTCTCTTCTTAAGATTTTGGATGATGGTTTTGTTGGTCGATTCGGCTTGTCCGTTCCCGCTGAGATGATAAGGCGTTGATAGGATTCTTTTGATCTTGTGATCCTCGAGAAATTTTGTCACCTTGCTGCAGATGAACTACTTCCTATTATTGCACACAATTTCGGAGGGAATGCCGAATTGACATATGATGTGGTCCCAAATAAAACCTACGACTTCCTTCTCCCTGACTTTGTCGAAAGCCTATGCTTCAACCCACTTAGAGAAATAATCAATCATAAATAAAATAAATTGAGCTTTACTTGGGGCCGACAGAAGAGGGTCGACGATGTCCATTCCCCATTTCATGAACGGTCATGGGGATAAGATCGAGTGGAGTAGTTCCGTGGATTGATGAATTATTGGTGCATGCATTTGGCATTTGTCTAATTTTTGAACAAACTCCTTTGCATCTTTCTCCATGTCGATCCAGTAGTATCCGTCTCTGGTTACTTTGTGGACCAATGATTTTGCACCTGAATGATTTCCGCAAGTGCCCTCGTGAACCTCCCTTAGAGAGTATTCGGTATCTCCCGGTCCCAAATATATCACAAATGGACCATCGAACATCCTTCTGAACAACGTTCCGTCTTTGGACAAGGTGAATCGTGCTGCCTTTGTGTGCTCTCTTTTGGATCTGATAGGAGTTTCTCGTTCTTTAAATACTCTACGTATTTGTTTCTCCAATCCCAGGTCAAACTTGTGGAGTTTATATCGGCATGACCTTCTTCGATCATCGATATCATGAGTTGTACGACAACCCTCGAATTGAGTTCGATGTCTTAGACCGATGACCCTAGGTTTGTAAGGGCATCAGCCTCACTGTTCTGATCTCGAGGTACATATTGCAAGGTCCATTCCTTGAATCGGTGTAGAGTTACCTGTAGCTTATCCAAGTATCTATGCATTCGGTCTTCTCGGACTTCAAAGGTCCCGTTAACTTGGTTCGCCACGAGGAGGGAATCATACTTGGCCTCGATGACCTCCGCTCCAAATGCTTTGGCTAATTCGAGAGATGCAATCATGGCCTCATATTCGCCCTCATTGTTAGTCAATTTTCTAGTTCTGATAGATTGTCTAACTACGTTACCTGTGGGTGGTTTTAGCACATTGCCTAATCCGGACCCTTTTGTGTTCGAAGCACCATCCGTAAAGAGGGTCGATATTCGCGAGGATGTACTCAATTTTACTAACAGCTCTCTTTCAACCTCGAGTAGAAGGGCCAAGGTGATGTCAACCACGAAGTCTGCCAAGATTTGAGACTTGATGGCTGTTCGGGGTCGATATTCAATATCGTACCCATTGATTTCTATGTGTCCAACCAACCTGAACGTTCGAACTTATGCAAAATATTTCGAAGTGGATAGGTTGTTATAACACATATGGGATGACATTGAAAGTATGGTTTTAGTTTCCTAGAGGCGCTTATCAAAGCGAGCGCCAATTTTTCTAGGTGGGGATACTTGGTTTCGGTCTCACCTGTGGTTCGGCTAACATAATAGATAGGGAATTTTGTACCTTGTTCTTCTTGGACCAAGACTCCACTTACCGTTATCTCAGATACTGCTAAATACAAGTAAAGCTGCTCGTCCGCTCTTGGTGTGTGAAGTAGCGACGGGCTCGATAGGTATATTTTAGCTCCTCCAAGTCCTGTTAGCATTCTGGGGTCCATGTGAAGTTATTTTTCTTCTTCAGTAACGAAAATAATTAGTTATTCTTATTTGAGGATCTCGAAATGAAGCGGCTCAGGGTAGCTATGCGACTTGTAACCTCTGCATGACATTTACATTGTCTACTACCGTGATGTTCTCGATAGCTTTGATTTTATTGGGGTTGATCTTGATTCCTCGGTTAGATACCATGAAGCCAAGAAACTTCTCTGAGCCGACCCCGAATGCACATTTCTAGGTTGAGCTTCATGTTGTATCTTTTGAGTATACCGAAGGTTTCTTGCAAATGTTTCAAATGGTCCTCTGCTCGCAGGGACTTAAGTAACATGTCATCAATATAAACTTCCATAGATTTTCCTATTTGTTCTTCGAACATCCGATTTACTAGGCGTTGGTAAGTTGCACCAGCATTTTTTAGTCTGAATGGCATTACATTATAACAGTAGGTGTCGTACTTAGTGATAAACAATGTCTTTTCATGATCTTCCGGGTTCATCTGTATTTGGTTGTACACGAAATAGGCATCGATAAAACTGAGAATCTCGTGGTCGGCCGTGACATCGGTCATACGTTCGATATTAGGCAAAGGAAAATAATCCTTGGGACATGCTTTATTCAGGTCTTTGTAATCTACACACATTCTAAGTTTATTTCCCTTCTTAGGGACTATCAATACATTTTCTAACCATCCAGAATACTTTACCTCCTGAATGGATCCTATTTTAAGAAGTTTGGTTACCTCGTCTCTGATGAAAGGATGTTTGACCTCAGACTAGGGTCTTCATTTTTGCTTTACCGGATGGAACTTTGGATCCAGGCTTAGCTTATGTGTGGTGATTTCCGGTAGAATCCCTGTCATATCGAGATGGGACCAAGGAAATAAATTCATGTTAGTTTTAAGGAATTGGATAAGTTTTTCTCTAAGCTCGGGAGCTAGCCCCGTGCCCAGGTATACCTTTCGTTCAGGCTGATATTCGGTCAATGTGATTTGTTCCAGCTCTTCGACCGTCGACTTGGCAACGTCGGAATCATCAGGGACTATGAAGGATCGGGGGACCGCATATTCATCATCCTCGTCGATCCCCTGATTCTCTGATTGGGTCGAGGCTGGTGTCTGTGGTTGCTATTTAGCCTGATGTTTTCCATTTGAATTTCGACCCTTACGTTGATGGGAGTGCCGATATTGGTATCACTTCGTTAACTACAAACATTTTCTTAGCGGCGGGTTGCTCCCTGTAAATCATTTTGGCTCCTTCTAGTGTCGGGAACTTCAGAATCTGGTGAAAGGTCGAGGGTACTGCCCTTATGTTATGGATCCATAGTCTTCCGAACAGGGCGTTATACCTCATGTCGCCCTCGATCACATGGAACTTCGTTTCTTGGATGGTCCCGTCCACGTTCACTGATAAAGTTATTTCGCCTTTGGTTGTTTCGTATGCCATGTTGAAGCCATTAAGTACTCGGGCCGTGGGCACAACTTGATCTTGTAGGCTGAGCTGTTCTACGACCCTCGATCGAATGATCTTGGGCGAGCTACCTGGATAAACCAGAACACGTTTCACTTGAATCTTATTCATAAGAATAGATATTACTAGTGCGTCGTTATGGGGTTTTAAGATCCCCTCTACATCCTCATCATTGAAAGACAAAGTCCCTTCCGGTACATAATCCCGAATTCTCTTTTCCCTTGTGATTGACACCTTGTTGCGTTTATATACGAGTCCCTGAGGAATATCGACCCCTCCAACAATCATGTGGATCACGTGTTGTGGCTCCTCTTGCTCGTTCTGTCTGTTTAGTCTCTATTTTGAAGTGGTTCTTAGCCCGATCTCTTAAGAATTCCTGAAGGTGCCCCTCGTTGAACAACCGGGCTACTTCCTCCCTTAGCTGTCTGAAATCTTCTGTTCTATGATAATGGGTGCCATGATACTTACACATTTGATTAGGATTTCTCTGGGCTGGATTGGTGTGCAGAGATCGAGGCCACCTAGTGTCTTTGATGCGCCCGATGGCTGATATGATAGCTGACGCATCAATGTTGAAGTTATATTTTGACAGCCGTGGTGCTTCTTTTGGGTTCGACATTCCTGTCGAAACCATTCATGCTCATGAGCCCTCGAGAGCTCTGACCTCAATCATTTCTCCTATCACCTCGAACGAGGTCGCGCCTAGGCCCGTAGTTTCTCCGATCTCCATGGTATGGCTGGTAACAAACCCTGTTTGACCGTGGTTTTCGGTCAATACCCCTTTTGACTCTGTCGACGGGCCTGATAAGATAAACGGACCCGGAAGGAGCTCCTAGCTGGTCGTTTTCGACCCTAATCTTTGACTGATACCAATTATGCACATCGGCCCAGATGACAGCTGGGTATTCCATCAAGGTATGATTTAATTGTTGTGAAGCCATCGAGCTTCATACGTTTAATCCTTCAGTGAAGGCCTCACGGCCCAATCATCGGCAACCGGAGGTAGATCCATGCGTTCCATATGGAACCGAGACACAAAATCTCTAAGCATCTCGTTATCTTTCTGCTTTACCTTGAAGAGATCCGACTTCCTAGTCTCGACCTTTATAGCCCCGTCGTGTGCTTTAACGAAGGAATCTGCGAGCATGACAAAAGAATCAATGGAGTTGGCTGGAAAATTATGGTACCATATTACTGGTCCCTTTGATAAGGTCTCCCCGAATTTCTTCAACAATACGGACTCGATCTCGTCATCCTCCGTATCATTCCCCTTAATTGCACATGTGTAAGAAGTGACATGCTCGTTGGGGTCGGTCGTTCCATTATAGTTGGGAATTTATGGCATGCGAAGCTACTTGAGAATTGGTTTAGAAGCCGCGCTCAGGGGGAAGGGCTTTTGCATGAACTTCTTTGACTCCAAACCCTTCAAAACCGGTGGTGCCCCCGGAATTTGATCAACTCTGGAGTTATATGTTTCCACCTTCTTGTCATTTGCTTCAATCTTCTTCTCCCCTGATTCAACTCGCTTGGTCAGCCCCTCGAGCATTGTCATGATAGCAGGATCTATCCCTGATTCATTTACTTTTGATCTTCTTTACACCAATTCGGCCCTATGAACAACTTCCTTCGATGGCTCGGGCTCGACCCTGTTCGGTGCTAAAAGTACAAGGGGGGGGGGGGGGGGGGGTGAATTTTCCCCTTTAAAAATTT
>ML370260.1:50134-136647 GCA_005239525.1 Nicotiana knightiana
GGGGGGGGGGGGGGGGGAGGATGAATTGTACCCTTTAAAAATTTCTAGTCGACTACTCTTCAAACCTAGTCGACTAATGCAGAGACAACCTGCACGGAACTGTTAGTCATTTTGATTTAAACAAGTGTAAATACAAACAAACAGTAAAGGAACAGAATATAATATGAGAGTGATAAAGTAAATGACGCCAGTAACTTTTATACTGGTTCGGAACCAATGTGGTATCCTAATCCGGTCTCCTTGGGTTGCAAGGATGTTATCTCTTGAGCTCTTTGTAATTTGGGTTAAGTACATCTTGTATTATTTTCAACATTCACCACCAACGTTTACAGAGTTGGTTTTCACTCGCTCACCAACAACGAATAAATGTTGGTTTTCACTGGCCCACCAACAACGACTCTTTGGTCTTACTCGCACCAAAGAAACGAACAATGATACAACCTCTCGGACACACTGCCATTCTAATATTTTTCTGTCTCTCTTCTCTCTTTTGTGTACACAGTAAATCTAAAAGTGAATTACAATGCTTGTTAAGATTAGAACAAATAACTTGTAGTTGGATAGACAATTATATAGAAGGTTGCATCCATTTGCTGTTGCAGATGCTTTCTCTTTTATATTTGGTCGTTGAATATTCTAGCCGTTGCAGCGGTCTTCTAATTTTGGAAAGGGATTTTCTTTCCTGCTGCTCCTACTTTCCTTTACTGCTTCTTATTCTTTTGAATATGATCTCGATCCTAGTCTTGATTAAGTCTAATGTTGAAAGAGTAACTACTCTTTCCTTTGAGCAAAAATGAATATCCATTAAAGAGATCATTACATACTTCAAGACATTTTGTGCAGATTTTATCTCACATAGGTTTGAGATCTTTTTCTTTACAATTTCAAAAATCAAGGCCATATTATTTAATGCCTTTTGTATAAAAGATTCTTTCCATGTAAGCCATCAAGTCTTCATATGAACTTGGACGTTTCCATGTGTACTGGAGGAATTTGCTTTCTTGCAGTATTATCCATTTGACTTAGCTTTCTCAAATCTTCCTTCTTTGTAGGAATATTATTATTTGAAGGTTCCTTATTTGTTCCAGAACAATAAAATCCTTTATTCTTGAATATTAAGTATCATGCAGATCTTCTTTCTTTTGGAAGTGCATTTTGAGATTCTTTTCTTCGCTTCCTCGTACTTCTTTCCTTTTCTGATAGATCTCAATATATCTTTGACTCCTTTCTTGATCTTGAAAAATGATCTCTTTCCATAATATAGATTATACTATACACATAATATATTTTCTTTCCATAAAAAATATATTCTTCCTTGGCCTTGTAGTATCTCTTCCATATAGTATCTTCCTTCCATAAAATAATAGATCTTCTCCACAATTTTAGCAACTTTCCTTTCAAGATGTTGAAAAAATTTCTATCCACAATTTTCGTAGATTCTTCTTCTGATATTGTAGTAAGCCATTCAATATTTGAAATTTCACTTTCAAATATTTTTCCTTCTATGACGCTTGGAGATTAAATCTCTGAAAATAATCTTCCTTGATAAATTCTTCACATGATATTCTCTTTCCCATATTTGTTTGGATCTTTACCAGCATCTTCTTTCTTGAATAAACCTGTGCAAAAAATAAGATTACCACAAGTAAATTTTCTTTGATTAATAATTATGTTGGTTTGTTATCATCAAAATTAATACGTGAAATTTCGAAGCTAACAATCTCCCCCTTTTTTATGATGGCAAATCATTGAGCACAAAATAAGAAAATTTAATCAAAGACTTAATTAATGGCAGTGATAATCCAGATAAACTAGTTACTTCCCTGAAGTCTTCTTCTCGAAATGCATTTAGTACATCAAGTGTGAACTCCCCCTCACTCTATGCATTCCTTAGTTATGCTCCCCCTGTCTCCCTACATTTTACCTGAGTTTTCGAAATTTTGTACACATTATTTTCTCTCCTTTTTGTCATCATCAAAGTGGTGAAGTAACTTGTAGGGAATACGCAAAAACGTATTTGTGACAAGATATAAATAACATACAGACAATTGCACATACTACCCACATATCCAATTAAAAGTATGGCTATAACTTATAATCATCTAAGGAGTTATAAATAATCATGCAATTAAAAGCATTAACCCAAGGCTAAAGAAATTATTCGGTCTAAAAGATTAGTTTTTAAACAACAGAGGAAAACTATCTGCCTTACTAAAATATAGAGTAGCAGAAAAAAAAACTTTGAGCCATTAAAATTTTTTGTGACTCACTCAAATATTATCAAAGACTTGCAAACTTACCATACCAGCTTCTTTTGTATATGTTAGGAAATATCTGCAAGATGATGGTCAATGTCCTCCCGGCAGATTTTTACAACCTTACCAATCTTATCAGGCTTTAGATATCCATGATTGCAGTTCATTTGCTTGGTACTAGATTTCCATACTTTTGATTCTTTCAGCTTCGCTCAACAAATTTTGCACTGCTAGAATCCAACATTCATCGTTTAATGTTTCTTCATGATTGTCTAGCTCAACTACTGATATGTCATTAGCAGATTATTGCAAGCTGTACGACTGCAAGTTCTCCGTCCTTATTCAAAATTTGCTCAGAAAAATATTAGCATAAAGAAAAAACGCGCATGTTTGGATTTCTCTGACAACTAATATTCTGAATTTCATAAAATCGTAAGTAATCATGAATAAGGAATATATAAAGAGTCTTACCAAGACAGTTGAAACCAAAGAAAATAAGATAACCAAAAATTGATTTTCTTCCTTCTCATAGCTTAGACAGAATTTCATTCAAGATAAGATCTATTGAAAAATATTAAAACACATGTAAGCCAATGATGACAATTTATGCAAAAATCATGCTTTCTTTTCAAGTCTTCTTTCAACTGAGGCGTTAAACTAAAAATGTGAAAGATCATGTTTGTTGCAAGAAAATGTGAAACAAATACTATTAAAACTCACATCGATGATCACTGCAAATGCGTCATTTACTTATTAAAAATATAACCTATACAAAAGTAAGAATAATCATCAATAGAGGCATATATATGTACTTTCCAAACTTTTGAGTCTTAGGAATAGTCGAGTATCTCCACATGCACAAGTTACCGACGCATCAAGGTTAAACAACTTTCTAAGATTTGAATGAAATATAGTAACTTTCATCAAGAGAAAAGATATAAGAAGTAATTCTCTTCACAAATTATCTTAAGCTCACAACTACAAGAAAGGAATGCATGAATGCTTGCTTATCCTAATGCTTATACAAATGACATGGTTCATGCAAGATATAAATTCGTTCTATTCAAAATCTGTAAGTCAAGGATAAGATTAACACCAAACATAATAGTAGTATGTTGCAGCTAGTCGACTCAAGCAATATGTAGTTGTACACATCATATTATACTTAACCAAAAAAATATTACTAGATACGTATCACCTTATAGCATCCGAAGGAACTTCAATAAATTTTAGTGATACCAATCACTTAAGCTTTACCATCACGTGCAATAATTCCTTCTTCATTTATAGAGTATGTATGAACTTTGAAGAATCTTTAAGCATGTGACTTGACCAACCATTATACAAATATCATTTATCCCCTTTTATGGCTCGACTCAGAATTCCTGCAAAACTTTTATTTTTGGTACCTTCTTGGGTCCTTCATGGTTAGTACACTGTGTAGTTCGAGATGCATGTAACTGCTTAGGTCTCCAAACATATTTTGATCTAACATAACTTTTGTCATAATTGCATTCAAATACTTTATGTACAGAATTGCCACAATAGTGGCATGTAATATGAGAAGAAGAGTGTTTACCTACAACTGCCTTATTAGTTGACTTGAAACTTTCCTCAGTCAACTTGTTCAAAGTAGGATGTTTACTAGTAGATCCCTTTTCAGTCGACTTATAGCTGTTAAGCCAATGAGACGACCTTGATCGATCAAAGTAGCGGCTGGGGGATTTGTGCAAGCTTCTTATTTGTTTGCGAAGCTCAAAATTTTCTTCTTGAAGTAAGTTGTTCTCCACCATATATTCTTTAAGCTGAATATCCAGTCTTTCTTTTCATTTCTCAACTTGTTATATTCTTCAAGTTGGATCTCCCAATCTTTCTTCTCATGTGTCAACTTGTTATATTCTTCAAGTTGGATCTCCCAATTCTTCTTCTCCTTCCTCAACTTATTATATCCATTTAGAACTTTCTCAAGGTCATTGAGAACCAATTCGATATTATCCTGCAATTCATCACATTTATCGCAATACGTAATAGGAGTGGGACATACCTTGTTAATTTCTCCCATTGCCTTGAAACATTGATTCTCCATTCTTTCGTGATTGTTTTCTTCTTCAGATTCATCCTCTTCGCTCCAAGATTTGTGATTATTTTTCTTGAGATCACAATCCAGAATAGCATTAAAGCACACCTTGTCAATTTCTCCCCTTTTCTTGAGACATATGTTTGTCATTTCTTCTTGATCATCCTCGTCGCTCCAAGTTGAGATTCTATGATTTTTCTTCTTGAAGCTGGGACATTTTAATTTCATATGTCCAGGTTTACCACATTTGTAGTAGCATATGTTCTCTTGTTGTTGAACCTCATTCTTTCGATTCTTCTGATGATTCTGTATGGATTGAGATTATCTATTCTACTTCTTTCTACTCTTCATTTTTCTCGTCCTGTGTCTCATGGCCAAGCCTTCTCGATCTTCACCATTTTCGGGTTCTTCAAGATTTGACGTGGATTCAATTTCCTTAACTATGCTGGCATCCCCGTGGATATTTTCCAATCTGTCCCATATATCTTTAACAGTCTCACATGTGGATATTTTCTTATATTCTTCTTCACTAATCGCACAATAGAGCATGTTGATTGCTCTAGCATTTGTTTGCATAATATCCAACTGTTCTTTTGTGTAGTCAAATATGGATGCCCTTTTCACAAGCTTCTTTCCATCATTGATGTTCAGAAAAAGTCTTGGTCCATTCAGAATAACTAGCCAGGCTCGATAATCTATTGATTGAACATAAACCTCATTCTTTCTTTCCAATGGCTATAGTATTGACTATTGAAGTACAATGGCCTTCTTGTTGAGTAACCCTCTTGAAGTACGGTTCCAATAATTTGATGAACTATCATGGATCTTTTCTCACTTGATGTTAAGTAAAAAATAAGATGTGAGACCTGCTCTGATACCAATTGAAATCACAAGAGAGGGGGGATGAATTGTAGCCTATTTAAATTTCTAGTCGACTACTCTTCAGACTTAATCGACTTATGCGGAGACAGCCTGCACATAACTATTAGTCCTTTCGATTTAACAAGTGTAAATCACAACAAACAGTAAAGGAACATAATATAATATTAGAGCGATAAAGTAAATGACACCAGAAATTTTTTATACTGGTTCAGAACTAATGTGATATCCTAATCCAGTCTCCTTGGGTTACAAAGATGTTATCTCTTGAGCTCTTTGTAATTTGCGTTAAGTACAACTTGTGTGATTTTTAACATTCACCACCAACTTTAACAAGGTTGGTTTTCACTCACTCACCAACAACGAACAAGGGTTGGTTTTCACTCACCCACCAACAACGACTCTTTGGTCTTACTCGCTCACCAAAGAAACGAACAATGACACAACCTCTCGGACACACTGCCATTCCAATATTTTTGTCTCTCTTATCTATTTTGTGTACACAGTAAATCTAAAAGTGAATTACAATACTTGTTAAGATTAGAACAAATAATTTGTAGTTGGATAGACAATTGTATAGAAGGTTGCATCCATTTGCTGTTGCAGGTGCTTTCTCTTTTATACTTGGTCGTTGAATATTCTAGCCGTTGCAACAGTCTTCTAATTTTGGAAAGGGATTTCCTTTGCTGCTGCTCCAACTTTCCTTTACTGCTTCTTGCTCTTTTGAATATGATCTCGATCCTTGTCTTGATTAAGTATGATGTTGAAAGAGTTACTATTTCCTTTGAGCAAAAATGAATATCCATTATAGAGATGTTTACATACTTTAAAGCCATTTTGTACAGATTTGATCTCACATAGATTTGAGATCTTTTCCTTTACAATTCCAAAAATTAAGGCCATATTATTTAGTGCCTTTTGAATAAAATATTCTTTCCATGTAAGTCATAAAGTCTTCATATGAACTTGGACGTTTGCATGTGTACTGTAGGAATTTGCTTTCTTGCAGTATTGTCCATTTGACTTAGCTTTCTCAAATCTTCCTTCTTTTTAGGATCATTATTATGTGAGGGTTCCTTATTTGTTCTAAAATAATAAAATCCTTGATTCTTGAATATTAAGTACCATGCAGATCTTCTTTATTTTGGAAGTGCATTTTGAGATTCTTTTTCTTTGCTTCCTCGTACTTCATTCCTTTTCTGATAGATCTCAATATATCTTTGACTCCTTTCTTGATCTTGAAAAATAATCTCTTTTCATAATATAGATTGTACTATACCCATAATATATTTTCTTTCCACAAAAAATATATTTTTCCTTGTCCTTGTTGTATCTCTTCCATATAGTATCTTCCTTCCACAAAATAATAGATCTTCTCCACGATTTTAGCAACTTTCCTTTCAAGATGTTAAGAAACCTTCTATCCATAATTTTCGTAGATTCTTCTTATGATATTGTAGTAAACCATTCAATATTTGTAATTTCACATTCAAATATTATTTCTTTTATGACATTTGGAGATTAAATCTCTGAAAGTATTCTTCCTTGATAAATTCTTCACATGATACTCTCTTTCTGTCAGGACCCAAATTCTCACCGTTGGGACCGTGATGGTGCCTAACGCTGCACTTGCTAGGCAAGCCTACATTAGAGATCTACAATATTCAAAACATTTAAAACTATACGATGATCCACTACCATTCAACACATGATACTAAAATAAGAAGAAAGATTTTGGAAAATAATATTGTGCAATAATACTGATGTCTAACTACCCATGATATAGAGTCACAACTCACGGACTACTAAGAATTTACTACAAGTATTTGGCTGGTAGGAAAATGATAACTATTTGTGAACTAAATAAAACAGTAAATGAGTATAAAGGAAAGGACTCCAGGAATCTGCAGATGTCGGTAGATCTACCTCGGGTCTCCTACGCAGAAATTAGCTACTATCTCAAAATCAGCTCGGACCGATACGTGGATCTGCACAGAAAGTGCAAAGTGCAGGATCAGTATAACCGACCCCCTGTACTGGTAAGTGTCGAGCCTAATCTCGGCGAAGTAGTGACGAGGCTAGGACAAGACACCACATAAAACCTGAACAGTATAATCATGCTAATGGCAACAACGGTGAACAAAGAATTAAATCAGTAATAATGGGAAGGGTACATTTAATGGGGGATCACAATATAAGGAGGAGGAAACAACGAAAAAGACACAATTTAAACAGTAATCTTCCAATGAATTAACCAATTAAGACAGCAACGAAAACCTGCATGGCACCACCCTTCGTGCTTTCACTCTCCACTTTACCAATATATAATTAGAACGGCAAGACATCACCCTTCGTGCATTAAACCTCACATAATATACATGGCATCACCATTTATGTTTTATCACTCTCATATCATGGCACGACATGAGCCTTCGTGCATTAACATGGCACGACATCACCCATCGTGCTTTACACTCTTCCTCACGATATAAATGAATCATGCACGACATCACCCTTTGTGCTTTACACTCCTCCTCACAATTCACAGAATCAATAACAACAGATAGAGAGAAGTTTCACAAAGAAATCAATATTTCATCAATGATTTATTTCACAATTTAACATCTCAACCTTGAATCATTATTCACAAATTTATCAACTTTGGTGGAACCGGATATAAGTCTCCCAACATTTCAATGACAACAATAAGCATGGATAATAAGATTTAAGACTACAAGATTCACAAATGATTGAATTTCACTCACATGCTATGACCCAACAACAATGCATAGATGCTAGTCACCTCACCTATACATCATATTTAACAACTAAACATGTAGCAAATAAACACATAATACTTATTCCCTCAAGCTAAAGTTAGGCACGACACTTACCTCACCCCCAATATCACTTAACGCTCAATCACAACGTTGCCTTTCAAATTAGCCTCTGAGTCCACAATATCTAGAAAATTTCCAACCAAATGATTCAACATAAGCCTTAGGAATCATCCCCGATATCTACGGTTCAATTTAGTTCATATTTGAAAAGGTAAACAAAAGTCAACACCCGGGCCCGCTTGGTCCAAACCCAAAACTCGGACCAAAATCCGATTACCCATTCACCCCCAAGCGCCGCTATACAAATGGTTTTGGAACCCGACCTTAATTTGAGGTCTAAATCCTCAAATTTCGAAATCTCTAGGTTTCTACCCAAAATCTTCAATTCCACCATAAAAATCCAAGATTCTATGTTGAATCTTGTTTAAAGAAGTAAAAGATTGAAAGAAAAAAGGTAGCTTTCTGGATTTACGCCCGGACTGTGCATGTAAATCGAGGTGAATAAAAATTAGGTTTTAAGGCTAACGAGCGCGGAATAGAGTCTTAAATTACAATATGAACCTTTGGGTCGTCACAATCTCCACCTCTAAAACAAAAGTTCGTCCTCAAACGGACATAGAAAGGTACCTGAACTGGCGAACAAGTGGGGATATCTACTAAGCATGTCCGGCTCGGACTCCCAAGTAGCTGCCTCAACAGGCTTACCTCTCCACTGCACTCGAACTGAAGGATAACTCTTCGACCTCAACTGACGAACCTGCCGGTGTAGAATGGCTACCGGATCCTCCTTATAAGTCAAACCATTGTCCAACTGGACAGAGCTGAAATCTAACACGTGGGACGGGTCACCATGATATTTCCGGAGCATGGACACATGGAACACTAGATGAACTGAGGGTAACCCTTGAGGCAACTCAAGTCTATAAGCCATCTCTCCCACTCTATCGAGAATTTCAAAAGGTCCGATATATCTAGGGCTCAACTTGCCCTTCTTCCCAAATCTCATGACACCCTTCATGGGCGATACCTGTTTGCGAGGTTAGGAGTCGGACAAGAGACCTCACCATTCCGGTGGATTCAACGGTGCCTCATATGGAGGCGGGAGTACTTATGGTAGAGGCCATCCTTCCAGGCCATTTCATTCAACCCTTCAGGCATCCCACGGTGCCCCAGGTGGTCGTGGCCCTTATACGCCTTATTCTGATTAGCTAGCTTCTATCAGTGCACCTCCTCTTCAGAGTTTTCAGGGTGGTTATTCAGGTCGACATGGTCAGTTTGCTGGCCAGCAGTCCCAACAGCCGAGGTCATGCTATACTTGTTGTGACCCGAGGCATATTGATAGATATTGCCCTCGCGCGTCGAGCAGCTCTCAGTACCAGGGTTCTCGTGTCATGGTTCCGGCACCAGCGGCCACACCACTTGACCAGCCAGCCAGAGGTAGGGGTCAGGTAACCAGAGGTAGAGGCCAGATTGTTAGAGGTGGAGGTCATCCCACTAGAGGTGGAGGCCCGCCTGTCAGAGGACGTCCCAAAAATATGGTTCAGGGTGGTGGGGACCAACTCCGATGTTATGCATTCCCAGCCCGACCTGAGGCGGAGTCCTCCGATGCTGTTATCACATGCACTGTTTTAGTTTGCAATAGAGATGCTTCAGTTCTGTTTGATCCGGGGTCTACTTACTCCTATATGTCATCTTATTTTGCTTCATATTTGGTTATTCCCCATGATTCTTTGAGCGCCCTTGTCTATGTGTCCATGCCCGTGGGGGATGCTATGGTCATAGATCGTGTATATTGCTCGTGTGTGGTCGTTATTGGGGGTCTCGAGACTAGTGTAGACCTTTTTCTCCTTGATATGGTTGATTTCGATGTCATATTATCATGACACGACATCACCCTTCGTGCATTAACACTCACATATCATGGCACGATATCACCCTTCCTGCTTTACACTCTTCCTCACGATATAAATGAATCATGCACGTCATCACCCTTCGTGCTTTACACTCCTCCTCACAATTCACAGAATCAATAACAACGGATAGAGAGAAGTTTCACAAAGAAATCAATATTTCATCACTGATTTATTTCACAATTTAACATCTCAACATTGAATCATTATTCACAAATTTATCAACTTCGGTGGAACCGCATATAAGTCTCCCAACATTTCAATGCAACAATAAGCATGGATAATAGGATTTAAGACTACAAGATTCACAAAGGATAGAACTTCACTCGCATGCTATGACCCAACAACAATGCATAGATGCTCATCACCTCACCTATACATTGTATTTAACAACTAAACACGTAGCAAATAAACACATAATACTTATTCCCTCAAGCTAAAGTTAGGCACGACACTTACCTCGCTCCCAATATCACTTAACGCTCAATCACAACTTTGCCTTTCAAATTAGCCTCTGAGTCCACAATATCTAGCAAATTTCCAACCAAATGATTCAAAATAAGCCTTAGGAATCATCCCTGATAACTACGCTTCAATTTAGTTCATATTTGAAAAGGTCAACAAAAGTCAACACCCGGGCACGGTTGGTCCAAACCTGAAATTCGAACCAAAACACGATTACCCATTCACCCCCAAGCCCAGCTATACAATTGGTTTTGGAACCCGACCTCAATTTGAGGTCAAAATTCCCAAATTTCGAAATCCCTAGTTGTCTTTCCAAAATCCCCAATTCCACCATAAAAAATCCTAGATTCTACGTTGAAATCTTGTTTAAAGAAGTAAAAGATTGAAAGAAAAGAGTTAAAAATCATTTACCTATGATTTGGGGAAGAATTGGTCTGTGGAATATCGCCCCTTGAGGTTTAGGTTTTGAAAATTTGAAGAATGAGTGAAAAATCCCGTCTAAGTCCCTTTTACTCAGTTGCAGATGTCGCAATTGCGATGACCTTCACATTCCTGCTACCTTCGCAAATGCGAGTGAATGTTCGCATTTGCGAACCTGCCCTTCCCAGACCCCCTTCGCAATTGCGAAGGTAACCTCGCAAATGCGAGAACTGCTGGCCCAAGCTTCTTATCGCAATTATGATGAAATCCTCGCAATTTCTAACCCTGCTATGTTCGAGATCAAAGACCTGCAACAGGTTCAGTTCTACACCAGCAAAATTTTTCTAAGTTCAAGACACCTCGTAGCCTATTTGAAACTCACCCGAGCCCTCGGGATTCTAAACTAAACATGCACACAAGTCTAAAAATATCATACGAACTTGCTCGTGCAATCAAATTACAAAAACAACACCTAGAACTACGGATTTAGAACCAAAACTCATGAATTTCTCAAGAACATTTCAAAATTACTATCTTCTCAACCGGATGTCCGAATCACGTCAAATCAACTCCGATATCTACCAAATTTCACAGACATGACTTATATATTATATTAAACCTGTAACGGGCTCCGAAACTAAAATACGGTCCCGATACCAATGAGATCAGACATTAATAAATTTCTTTAAAACCTTAGAATTTCAGTCTTACAATTTTCATAAAAAAATCATTTCTCGAGCTAGGGACCTCAGAATTCAATTCCGGGCATACGCCCAAATCCCATATTTTACTACGGACTATTCAGGACTGTCAAAATATGGGTCCGGGTCCGTTTACTCAAAAAGTTGACCAAAGTCAACTAAAAATAACTTTTAAATCTCAAAAATTATTATTTCATAAATTTTCACATAAAGGCTTTCCAGATTTACACCCGGACTGCGCACGAAAATCTAGGTGAGTAAAAATAAGGTTTTAAGGCTAACGAGTGCAGAATAGAGTCTTAAATCATAAGATAAATCTTTAGGTCATCACGTTTTCCCATATTTGTTTGGATCTTTACCAGCATCTTCTTTCTTGAATAAACATGTGCAAAAGTTAAGATTACCACAAGTAAATGTTCTTTGATTAATAATTATGTTGGTTTGTTATCATCAAAATTAATACGTGAAACCTCGAAGCTAATAAGTGTATGGTTCTGATTTTGAAGTTGTGTTATTGCAGCTTGTTGAGCCTGCAACATTTATAATATCAGTCGAAGGCTGATCCCGGCTTCTTCGCCGCCCTGTGCATTCTGACCGGCTGATCGAACGTCTCTGCGGACACTATTCTTGGGGTCGACGACCAGGTTTGCATTTATGGAAACATGGAAACTGACGTCGATCGACCCGGACTCCATCGAGGTCAACTGGAGGTGTTTCGTTCCCTGGGGCGGCTATGTTGTTGTTCTCGCCGTGAAACTAAGGTCATTGTCTATGTGTGCGGGTGCTGCTTGAAAGTTCGACATGCTGATCCTGGAATCAAAGATACTTACAAGAACAAGTATAAAATAGTGTGTGTTACAAAAGTTAGTAGCAGACAATTACTATTATTCTTAGCCCCACGGTGGGCGCCAAACTGTTTACCCTAAAAACAGATAACATTTGAATTTATTTGTGGTTTTAAGGGCACGTGATTTCACTTAGAACTAACTAGAAAATACGTAAAATGATATTGAAAATTGACTGTAAAGAAAAATAAAGCAAACCAAATGAGATGTGCAGCTTTAGCCCTCGAGCTAGGTCGCCTCGAACCAAATGAATATTCTACTGAAAAATATGAACAGAGTAACAGAGTATTGAATGCTTAAGAGAAAGGTAGTAGATTGCTTTGTATTGCGTGAATATGATGCTTTTTACAAATTCAGACCCTCTTTATATAGTAGGGGAGTTCTACCTTTGATACAATCCTAAATACAGTAAGAAATCCCATGATTAGCTAATCAATCAGCTTCTTCTTGATACGTTCTGAGATTTTCATCGTGATCCTCGTCCGATAGCGGATATTTTGGCTTTTCGTTATTTGGCTCGGTAAACTTTCCTCGATTTTGCTCGATCTCTATCTTGCCTGGTTTCAATTTTGGCCGACCTCGATCTCGATCGGTCTCTGTGTCACAATCTCGGCAATCTAACTTTACACCGCGGCCCGATATAACATGGGGTTGAATCTTGACCTGTTTTGTACCAGGACAAACCCGATTTTGACCGTATACAGTCATCTTTAGAGTTGGCACCTACTATGAGCTAGCAAAAAAACGTTTAATCCATGATTATACCAAACCAAAAGCTATTCGATTTCCGTTTTCTTTTATGTTTTATTTATCCGAAGGATGAACAAAAGTTAGCATTTGCATGAAAAAAACTTACATGCACTTGACGTCTTATCAACTTATTAACTGATGATAACATGAGGTGATCAGAATACATTACTTAAGGTTTTTATAACAATTTATGTGTAAAACACATATTGCACGTTTATCAGTTTGGCTTGAACACTAGGTGCATATAAGTCTTTATTTTCTGTATTTAGTGTAGTTATTGTAACTTTGATCTAACGCAAAGAGTTGATTCAGATCGGATGGGACAATTAAATGTCGATCGATGCCATCTGGTTCTTTGAGTTATGGCAAAATCCCAGCTCGCAATTAATTCGCAACCAACATGTGCAAGAAGTTCCAAGAAGTGTGACAATCTATTTTGCTTAATAGTATAATATAAAGTGTACGTTATTGACTAATAGTATATATGATGATTATAACCACTAACGTCGGCGGGCGGTTCAGAGCCCATTTGTTTAATAGTGATACTGAGAATAGAGATTTCAAGGCTGATGGTCCATATGTTACGATCGAAAAAATCAGGTGTCGTGCAAAAATTAGTAAAATAAATCTTGAATAATGATAAATTAAATAATAAAAGAAAATATACCAAAAAGAAATTCACACATTTAATGTTGTTCGGTCAATTAATCTATGTTCACGGACGGAGATGAGCAATCCACTATAATAAAAAGAGAGTACAAAATATGGAGAGAACAATCTCACGAAGAGGCAAACACAAGTGGCACACTACACTTGTCCCGTAAAGTTCTCCCCCTAAACAAGACTCTCAAACCCCATATGTCTACATTGTGGATGCTACTGAACGTGAAGGAATGATCCTCAATTTATAGAAGCCCAAACCTTTTCCTACAAGAAAAAGGACTAAGTCAAACATGGAAGAATTATAATTTTCTTCGACAAAAAGAAAAACCAAATTATGGTAAATATATTGTTCTTTCCTTAAAAAAAATAGGAAAACCAAATATGGTAAGAAAATCAGAATAACTCTTAACAATTCTCCCCCTTGACCTGAATTTTCTGACAAAATAAATCTCATCCACCTTCTTCATATAGCCATCAACATGTCGCATCTCCAAATCTCCACCACAAAATTTGTCTCAACGAGAATAACACTGCGGTAAAATTTCTCAGACAAAAATCATGATTACCGTCAAATAGGTTGCGGCTAGAGCTAAACCCGCCAAGATGAGCCTATCTTGAACCTTGCTCCGATACCACTTGTTAGGACTGAAAAAATCAAGTGTCATGCGGAAGCTAGTAAATCAAACCTTGAAACAATAAATCAGACAATAAAAGAGAAATATACCAAAAAAGGGACTCAAACATTGAATGTGGTTCGGTCAATTGTCCTACGTCCACGGACGGAGATGTGCAATCCACTATAATAAAAAGAGAGTACAAAATATGGAGAGAACAACCTCACGAAGAGACAAACACAAGTGACACACTACACTTGTACCGTAAAGTTTTTCCCCTATACAAGACTCTCAAACCCCATATGACTACATTGTGGAGGCTATTAAATGAGAAGGAAGTATCCTCAATTTATTGAAGTCCAAACCTTTTCCTACAAGAAAAATGACTAGCCAAACATGAAAGAATTATAATTTCCTTCTACAAAAAGGAAAACTCAATTATCGTAAATAATATTATTCTTTCCTTCAAGAAATAGGTAAACCAAATATGATAAAAAAATCAGGACAACCCTAACGATGTATACATCTTCCCATTGTCAATATCTTATCAATTTTCAATTTTTTATTTTTAGTGCCATCAATTTTCAATTTTTTATTTTTAGTGCCAATTTAATTCAGCTTTGACCTTGCACTATCCTTCCATAAGCATAGAAGAGAATATATTAATTCGTATGTATGAATGCTAGCTGTTTCTATCCTCTACTTATATAATGTCTCTACAAATAGTCTCAAGTTATAAGTAGCATAAATGCTTTTTGCTTTTACAGGGTTCTTCTAAACAATAAATAAAGGGTTTCTTCACCTTAATAAGGTTTAATTCTTGATTGGACAAGAAAAAAGAGATTGGAAGTCTTTGCTATGGGCTTGTCTACCTCTAGTTGGATGAGATAATTTTTAAGTTAAGAAAAGGAATAGGATAAGCCTATATTATTACTCCTATAATTCTTGTGTCTTTCATACATACCTAATCTTCCCTCAATATAATTAATTGTACTATCAGTTTTGAATTAGAATGCATGATTCATGAAACCTAACATTCTTGATTAGATATCTTGGTTTCTTTTGGTTGTTTTATTCCTTAAAGGATAGCTGGGTTATCCAATAAGGTACAAGAATATGAGAAGACAAAAAGATGAAAATTATTCACTCCAACTTGGTGTATATGAGAAGTGGGTTTTTCTGATAAGGAATCTGCTTATGTAAGCTTTTGTATTTTATTTAGTTATAGTAAATGTACAGGAATTATTGGCTTGGAGGCAATAGTTCTTCTATTTTTGTTAGCCTATTACTAGGAAATAATGAGGCCGACGTGCATTTGTAGAAAAAAGACAAGAATTCATTGTTAGAACAAAAAAAATCAGGTGTCATGTGAGAACTAGTAAAACAAATCTTGAACGACGATAAATCAGGCAACAAAAGAAAAATACACCAAAAGAGACACAAATATTTAACGTGATTTTGTCAATTGACCTACGTCCACGACGGATATGAGCAATTCACTATATAAAAAGAGTACAAAATATCGAGAGAACAATCCCACGAAAAGGCAAATAACAAGTGACACACTAACATTTATTCCGTAAAATTCTCTCCCTAAACACGACTCTCAAATCTTATATGGCTATATTGTGGATGCTACTGAATGAGAATGAAGGATCCTCAATTTATAGAAGTCTAAATATTTTCCTACGAGAAAAAAGACTAATCGAAGATGAAAGAATTATAATTTCTTTCTACAGAAAGAAAAACCCAATTATAATAAATATATCGTCCTTGTCTTCAAGAAATAAAAAAACCAAATATGATAAAAATCAGAATAACCCCTACATTCATCTGATGTAAACACGAATGCTGTTAAGCAGTACGGGTCTTACCAGATAAATTAGTTTAAAAAACTGACATATATAGCTAAATAATTCTCTGTCATTTGACTTCTTTATTAAATCTAACACAAAACACTATGAATTTGTACCCATTCATCTCAGTGGTGCTACAAAATGTTTTGTTAATTAAAGCTGTGGCTATTCGGAAAGTGATGCAGCTGGCTATGGACTAGGTGTGAAACTTGAGGGTGTATGGGTCGAAATATGACCACGTGAGAAATGCATCAGAAGGGAACAACGAGAAGGTGATTAAGCCGTGATGATGCACGCAAGACACCATAACGACGAGCGTCTTGGCCATGGCCGAGGTCGAACCATCAGAAAACCTCTACGGCGAGGCCCACGACGAGTCGTCTGGGGAGGCCGACCTAAAGTATAGACAGCATAATAAAGCATCTTGGCTAAGGACTGCTGGGTCAGGGGAAACATCTAGTATATATACAGAATAAGAGAATGATAGGAGGAGGCTTTTTTTCGTTTCTTCTTCTTTAGGAACCTTCTCTAAAAGGAATCCAAGGGGAACCCAAGAGAAGGTTCAAAACATTATTTCAAACCTTTGTAATCTCCATCATGAAATCAATAAAGATATACTTCGTAGCTGTCAACGGGACACTTTCTGGTTCTTCTTTATAGCGTATTGTAGAATAATAGCATTAAGAATGTAAGTCCATTATCTTCACTTGACATCTTCTATAATCTCGATGGGTTCATTAATCTAACCATTCCCGATTTTTCCTACTTAATGTTCTTCGATCTAGAGTTAATTATCTTTAGTTAGGATTTACCCCCGATCATTTTATTAATTCGTTTTAAGAAAATGTTAATTCTTTTTTGGTAAAATAATTTGGCGCCGTCTGTGGGGATTTTCTAGCCAAAGCCTTAGTTCCCTCTAGATCCGCCAAATCAATGATAAATCCTTACGCGGAACCGAAGCTACGTCGGGCTTATACGCAACGCCTAGGTTGCGCCACAACAGTAACTCTGACGAATTGCAAGCGTGAGCCACCGTAGTGGAGCTATGACTATTGCACATCAAGCACACCCGTAATGTCACTCCCAGGTTAGCACCCCGCACATACGACCTTCACCTCTTACTATATGGGATGATGCTTGTTGTATAGCTTACTGTTAAAATGCTCTTTGTTTGTGCGTTTGCGGTATAACTTATATTACTGTTACCTTGGCGCGTCTGGGACTGAACAAACCGGGACTCGAACTCGAGGTCATAACGGGAAGAGCATATCGTCCACCCACGGGACGGTCAAGCTCAAATAATGACGAGGCTGGATGTGAAGTCGACATCAGGTCTAAAGAGTGCAACAAGCGAAAGAAACGTGAACAATCTCCCTCATTCATCAGCTAACCAGCCAACCAAGGTAATAAATGATTCCTTATACCTCTAACTCACTAGCTCTTTTACAAAAAAAGTGAAACGAAGAGCAGGGACGCCCACCCCCAAGTACGCGAGCCAAGGCCAAACGATATACTGACTCTAAATTCCTCTTTACAACAGGGGGAAAACCGGATTGGGCATTGCCTTATTTAAAGGCGTTAAGGATTTTGTAAAATCCATTCAAAAATATTCTTAACTCTTGTTAAATTTTTCTTCTTGTTAAATTCTCAAGTATTTTGTGATAATGTATGAAGAGCGAAAAGTAAGGGTTTCATTATATTGGGAGGGATGGGTGAGGTTGTGGTAGCGAATAACTTAGTGAGCTATAGTTTATCTCGACAATGTCATGTTAAGTTGCCACTTCCTATGGAGTACGATAGATTGGTATCGTTGTTGTGTACAAAATGAGTGTGAGAAAACATTCTGTGAACCTTAAAGTAACTGTAAGAGAACCGTATTCTGTCACTGCACAAGGGATTTCTTGTTACGCTGAGTTTAACATCGAGGATGATGAAACTCTGAGTGATTTTTGAGGACTCCTAATGAATACCGGGAGCTTATTTTGATAAAAATGTTGGAAATGTATGTCGAGGTTGAAGACCATTTGCAATAATGATATTGCGCAAAGCAGAATATCCCTCAGTCATCGGGTGGTTATTCTGGAGCAGTTTTAGCCGAATCGGTTTCGGTTGAAAGAGTTTGGCCTGATCTAAACTTATCTCCACGGGCGAATGAGGAGCGAGGGGATAATTTCTCTCCTACTTTACATAATCCACAAGACGAGGGGTAAACTTCAATTTTTTTTTATGTTACGATGTTTATTTTGTTGTATTGAATTTGTATTAACACTCATATATTCCATAGGGGCTACCGGCTAGATATGAATTTTACAAGTTATAAACCAACTCCTAGTTGGAATATGCGTAGTTCTGGTGTTGGATCATTATGCTCCATCCGGGAGTCATCACCAACAGGATAATGTCCATCATGGGATGTCAACACATTAAAATTTGCAAGTGAAGTTATATAGCTATATATAAAGTATTTATCAATTTGAGTAGCTCATTATTTTGTTGGTTGTGCAGTGAAAACGAGCAACTTGAAGGCCTTTCCCTTACTCAATTGCTCGAAGACGACATATTTAATCGGGATCTGGCAGATGTATAGAGTCAGGAGGAGAACAGTGATTATAACAACAACGCCGATGAGTCGGGAGATGACACACCCTTCCCTGATGAGAGTGGTGATGAGGAGGAAGAGAATGCTGGACCTGATTTGACAAGGGAGCATGCTCTGCCCCCGTGGAGTAAATTAATGAATTTCTCCCTCCGTGAATAAACATTATCATACAGACAAGAAATAGTATTGGATTAAAAAATCAAACTTATTACGTTGACTTTTGAATTTCAATATTGCCAGCATCATATCGAAGGCTAAAATTATCTAAAAACTACACTGTTGGAAGAGGAAGATGTTAGATAATTATATGAATATATATATATAATTAGCCATAGTCACGTATTAATAGGATAACACGATTAAATACTATGATATGTGTGTTGTTTTTTCGACCTGAAAAACTGCCCGCCTGCAAAAGCTATCTTCTGAAAAAGTTGTATTGTACCCGAAAGAATCTTTAACACGCGAAGCATATTGCGATTAAATACTACGTTATGTGTGTTGTCTTGCCTATAAATAACTAGCTCATTTTAATTATTATATACGCTTAACCAAAACAAATTGCAAAACTTTCTATAAATTTTCATTTTTTTTGTTGCATTAACAAATGTCTGGACGCAAAGACCAACCAAGGTGCTTAATTATTAAGTATTCACATATGGGTTCCAAACTCGATATTTGAGGCCCAGTAGCACCAAGATATCCTTAATTCTTGTATGTGTTAGTTTTATTATTTTACATGTTAGTTTTATTATGTTATATATTTGTTTGTTACTCACTTATTTTTGACTATAATAAAGTTAAATAATTAAACAAGATTTAATTATTAAATATTCTTATATGGGTTTCAGACTCGATATTTGAGGCCAGTAGCACCAAGATATCCGAAAAATATTGTTGTTTTCTCATGTTATTTTCTTACGATCGTTGACTAGAATTGGACAGAGTTTGTGTTTGATCTATCAGCTATTTTGACGTATTTTTGGGTATAAGAGATACTTAAAAGATTAATTTTAATTACTACAGGGATACTACGTTAAATGGCATTACATTTTACTACGCTAAAAGGACACTATATTACTAGTGTTTAAGCAAATAAATAATCTAAACCAGATAAAAATAGAAAATACATTTAATCACAAAACATTCACGAAAACACATATACAACAGTAAAAAGTAATTTATTAATATTTTTTTAACAAATAATAATGATTTCTCTATTTTTATATATTTTTTTAGCATACCCAATATTTTAGTCCGGATAAAAATAACATACCATTTAAATCGCAAAAAAAAAAATACAAAACAATATAGAACACATTTAAAACAACTAATATGCATTTTTATACTAGTTTCGACAAAAACTAAATCGAAATATCTCGATTTAAGTTTTTTGGAAAGTTAAAGATTTGAATCCGAAACGAGCAGCCGACAACGAGAGAAGGCCTTAGCTAGGATATGAGACCAAGAATCTTTGTTTTTTAAGTGACGGGTGGGGTGCATTCGAGTTTTTTTGGTCGTTAATNTTTGAAGGGGGATAGCGCTGTTTATTAAGGTGTTATATATATAGCGCCTTAATAAATGACGCTATACCCGACTGTCTAATCAACTTCAAGTGACGCTATATCTTAATGTTCAAAACGGACGTTAAGGTATAGCGCCCTTTAAAAAGGCGCTATATTTGTTCACAATATCTTTTTCACTCATTTCGATCACTTGAGTCCAAATAAACCATATTTAGATTCAGGAATCGGATGTGCATGCGTTTAGACGAGACACAAAGAGCTAGATAGTGAAAGGAAACAAACCGACAGTAAGGAGAAATGACGTCTGTCATCACCCTCTACTTGCATTTTGCTAATTAATATGCTAGCTGCTATATTTGCAAGTTGCAAATCCTACTTCATCTGTTGCTTCTTCTTCTTGTTCTTTTTGTGGTGGCCGTGCTTTCTCAATCATAGACTAAATTCATCTTTTTCTCCTCTCATGTTCATTGTATCATTGTATTTCGTTTACTCCCTTGGCATATTAATATTGTCTTCATTCCCTTCAACACACATTCTTTTGTCCATTTAAGAACATTCGATAAAATTGAAATGATACAAAGAAGAGCAAGAATAATATGCACAAATTGAAAATAGTCCAAATTTAAAAAAAAAATACACCCTTTTAAAAGTTTTTGCGCTTTCTATTTTTTCGGCTCGATCAATTCTATTTTCTTTGTAGGTGGAGGAGTTCTGGATATAATATAGGAGAAAATGCAAGAAAATAGTTAGATGCGAATCGAATCTTATACAACGTATATATATAAAAAGTTATTAGCACTTCTACTAATTATGAAGTTACATCCGGTTCTATTTAATAAGAAAGTTAGCATGTTGGAGTATTATTCTTAGAGTAAAGTTTCTTAAATGCTATAACTGACACAAAATGTAATTCCCAGCCCTCTTTCCACCCTCCCACCACCACCCAAGCCCCTTAAATCCAGAGTGCGTATACACAATCAGAAAAGTAAAAGAAAATACAAGAAGCAAAAAGATCGAGGAGTTGATTTGACTGAGAAGAAAGAATGTTGAACTAACTAGCTTATTTCCATTCAATGGCAAGATGATTTCCAATTGCATCATTATTAATTTCACAGCCTTTTTGAACGCAATGCATGCTTTTTTCCATCAATTATATAAGGTGGAGAATAGTGCAAATATTGGTAACAAATAAAGTTGGTCTCTGATCTGATCTAACAATCCAAGTGTCTTTTTCGCAATAATGCAAGTCATTCAAATGAGAAAAAGGGTTCATCACATTGCTTAAACTTTCCCATCTGCTTCTTCTTTTACTGCAAAGCTACAGCAAAAGGTTGAAGACAAATTAAAGGGTCTGCTAGCTTCTAAATTGGCATTTATATAGCTCCCCTTGTCCAACACCTTTCATCACGTACAATACTAAATATGGCTCCACATTATTCCCACTAACTTCTTTTCATTTTCCTTATCGTTGAACCATTCTATCTTTCGAAGTAATTCAAGTCGGCTCATCATTTAGTTCCCTTTAAACACAATGTCTAATCACAAATTAAACTGATTAAGTTGATTTTCAACAAAACTCAAGAAATTGAGTCAAGATGTCAACGGTAGCAGGATATGGTTTAAACACATGCAGCTTGCAATTTCATACTAGTAGATATTACTTTTTCTTTTTGGCTACTATTTCTACTTTGTAGACTAGATAAGAAATATGCAGATTGCAAAGTCTGCACTCGCATTCCATGTGTGGTTTAGTGCCGTGGCGGAGCCAAAATTTTTATTAAGGGGAGTCAAAATATAAAGAAATAAACTCCGCAAGAAATCAAGGGGTGTCATTATATTGTATATATACATATATTAAAACACAATTACTGTATACGGTAAAAATCGAGGATGCCCGATTTTACGGGCTCGAAGGTATGCCTCGAGAGTGGCTCGAGGGACGTGAAGACCGAGGAATCGAGATCAGGCTAAATCGAAATCTTAGTAATGGAATCACGAGATATCCGCAATCGACCACCAATCTCGGCGAAGACCTCGGAACCGGCAGAATCATTAACAATTATTAATATCAATCATGTATTTTACTTCCGAAATTAGAGTCATACCTTATTTAGGATTCCTCTACTATATAAAGAGGAACCCTGTTCACTTGTTCGCATCATTATCATCATACACGAGTCATCACTTACGCTACTACTGAGAAATACAAACACTCTGCTCTTTTACTTACTCTTAATTCTTTGCTGTTTTTACTGTCCATCCTGTTCATATTGTTCGTGTTACTCTTGTTGTTCTTACTGTTCTTGGCACTTGATCTCGAGCTTAATCCAGATCGGGTCGATAACTTGAAATTACACCGGTTTGATCCATTTTAATCGTTTAATTCCTTTATTTATTTAGCTATTTATCAATTGGCATTGAATTAGATCACATATCCTTAAAACCGTATTACAAGTTTAATTATTACTCGTATTTCGAGGTAAATATTTGGTGCCCACCGTGGGGCTAAGGATAATAGTGATCGTTCAGTGCTAGTTCTGACTTAACACACTATTTTACGCTTGTTTCTTGTCCAGAATTTTGTTTTCAGGATAGAACATATCAAACTCACAAAACACAGCTGCTCATGGTGACAACGGTCTCGGACTCCAGGGAGACAACGATAATATTATAGCTCCAAGAATCGAGGTGCCACAAGCTGACCTTGGAGGAGCACCACCCGTCAACCCAGTCGATGTCGGTTCGCATATTGATCTGAATGCGGACTTAGGCGGGGATCCCGATGAAAGCGTACGCAGAGAGGGTCGAACTGACAGTCGAGGTACTCAGGGCAGAGGAGATGAAGGTTTCAGTCTCCAAGTTATATTTGCAATGCTGCAAGCCCAACAAAACGCCATTGTTCAGTTGCAAAATAAGCACATGGCACCGAATAGGGTCGAACAAGAGGCTACTGGACGTCCCGAGCCAGTGCCTGAAAGATCAGGTGACAATACTTCGACAACTGACCCTGCTATAATAAGAATGCTTGAGGAGCTTACTAAGAGAATAGAGTCGGGAGAAAATAAAATCGAGGCTAACGACAAGAAGGTGGAAACATATAATTCTCGAGTCAATCAGATTTCGGGGCCACCACCGATCTTAAAAGTAATGGACTCCAAAGAGTTTGTGCAAAAACTATTCCATCCAAGTGCGACTCCGAAGCCCATACCAAAGAAGTTCAGGATGCCCAATATACCTAGATACAACGGGACCTCGGACCCCAATGAGCACGTTACCTCTTATACATGTGCCATAAAAGGAAATTGTTTGGAAGATGATGAAATCGAGTCAGTATTGCTAAAGAAAGTAGGAGAGACCCTGTCGATGGGAGCTATGATTTGGTACCACAACTTGCCATCAAACTCTATCGATTCGTTCGCCATTTTGGCAGATTCATTTGTAAAGGCACATGCTGGCGCTATAAAGGTTGCAACAAGAAAATCAGACTTCTTCAAGGTGAAGCAAAGGGCTAACGAGATGCTAAGAGAGTTTGTATCTCGATTCCAAATGGAACGTATGGAGTTACCACCGGTTACCGATGATTAGGCTATTCAAGCTTTCACCCAGGGATTAAAAAAGCGAATTTCAATCGCGTCGCGCCAGTTGAAGAACTTAATATAGTACCCGGCTGTGACTTGGGATGATGTTCACAACCGATACCAGTCAAAGATTAGGGTCGAGGATGACCAACTCGAAGCCCCCTCGGGTTCAGTGCATCCTAACCGGCTGACATGTAAGAACCAAAGAGATGTTGATAGATAATCGAGGTCGAATAAGGATCGGTATCAGCCATATGCTTCAGATAGAAGGAATAACTATCCGGGACATAATTTCGCCCGAAATGATCGGAGGGGTGATCGAGGACAGAATTCTCTGGGACTCATGAGCAAAACTGGATTCAACAAATATGCAGATCCCATAGAAGCACCCCGATTATCGGAGTACAATTTCAATGTAGATGCCTCAGGTATCGTATCGGCCATCGGGAGGATCAAAGACACTAGGTGACATCAGACCTATAAAACCGACCCCTCTCAAAGGAATCCAAACCTGACGTGAAAATACCATGGCACGCATGGACATAGGATCGAAGACTGCAGACAATTGAGAGAGGAAGTAGCTCGATTGTTCAACAAGGGTCACCTTCGAGAATTCCTCAGTGATAAAGCCAAAAATCACTTTAGGGAGAGAGACGCTAACAGAAACCACGAGCAAGAAGAACCTTAGCATGTTATCCACATGATCGTCAGCGGGGTCGACGTCCCACAAGGACCTATATTCAAACACACCAAAGTGTCGATCACGAGGGAAAAATGGACTCGAGACTATGTGCCTGAAGGCACTCTCTCGTTCAACGACGAAGAAGCAGAAGGCATCTCACAGCCACACAACGACGCCTTGGTAATTTATATTTTGCTAAATAAAATTCAAGTTAAACGTGTTCTCGTGGATTCAGGTAGCTTGGCGAACATAATTAGATCGAGGGTCGTAGAGCAGCTCGGCCTGCTAGACCAGATTGTACCTGCATCACGAGTCCTAAATGGCTTCAACATGGCCAGTGAAACAACAAAAGGGGAGATAATCCTACCAGTAAATGTGGTCGAGACCATCCAGGATACAAAATTTCATGTCATCGAAGGCGACATGAGATACAATGTACTACTCGGAAGGCCGTGGGTCTATAACATGAGGGCAGTACCATCGACCCTTCACCAAATGATGAAGTTCCCAATAGTGGATGGTGTGAAAAAAATTTATGAGGAACAACACGCTGCGAAGGAAATGCTTGTAGTCGACGAGGTGATGTCGATATTAGCATCGTTGGCCTCAGAAAAGTCGAGCATCCAAGATAAGCAAGCGGCCAAATGGCAATCACCGTAACTAGCCTCGACCAAATTAGATAAACAAGTAATCAAAAAAGAAGAAGAGGATTTTCTCACTCCTCGAACTTTCGTTGTTCCCGAAGAATCGGATGCAACCAAATCACTGGTCGAGGAGCTGGAACAGGTGATACTTATGGAGTATCTACCCTAACGTAAGGTATACCTTGGAACGATATTGACACCCAAACTCAGGAAAAAACTCATTCAATTTCTTATTGATAACATGGATTGCTTTGCATTGTCCCATTTAGACACGACAGGAATCCCACCCGAGATAACAACTCATCGGTTGAGCCTAGATCCCAAGTTCAGGCCGATAAAGCAAAAGAAAAGGCCCCAGTCCGAGGTGAAACACGCCTTCGAGGTAACCAAACTTCTTAGAATAGGGTACATTCGGGAAGTAAAATATCCCGAATGGTTAGCCAACGTAGTCGTAGTCCCCAAAAAGGGGAACAAACTTAGGATGTGTGTAGATTATAAGGACTTAAATAAAGCATGTCCAAAAGATTCTTTTCCTTTTCCTAACATCGATCAAATGATCGATGACACGACCGACCACGAGATACTTACTTTTATCGACGCCTATTCTGGGTACAACCAAATCCAGATGGACCCAAAAGACGAGGAAAAAACTTCTTTTATCACTAAGTATGGAACTTACTTCTGTAATGTAATGACCTTCGGGCTAAAAAATGCGGCGGCTACATATCAACGCCTAGTTAAAAAGATGTTCGAAGAAAAGATAGGAAAATCAATGAAAGTTTACATTAAAGATATGTTAGTTAAGTCCCTGCGCGCGGAGGACCATTTAACTCATTTGTAGGAAACATTCGAAATCTTGAGGAAATACAACATGAAGCTAAACCCCGAAAAGTGTGTTTTCAGGGTTAGCTCGGGCAAATTCCTCGGCTTCATGGTGTCAAATCGAGGAATCGATATCAATCCCGATAAGATTAAGGCCATCGAGGAAATCACCGTCGTGGACACCGTGAAAGCTGTTTAGAGACTAACCGGACGGATAGCTGCCTTAGGACGATTCTGTTACACCCCATATTTATAGTGAAAATGCACTATAAATAAATTAATGGGAGTTCGAAAATGAGATGTTACATCCCGCATTTTCGTACGATAAAGTTTCGTCGTAAGTTAATCGACGTAAGTTCGGGAATGAGATTATTGTGAGATTATAAATATTATGCTATTTCAAATAAGTGATGATTAAATTCGTCAAGGTGAGAAGGTAGGCAAATCGAATAAAATGAATTTTGTCAAAGTTTGACATTTTGGGATAAAATACGATCCGAGCTATAATACCCAGTATTTATGTACTAGTGTCATACAAGGTACCACATGACCATGATAGTACGGTGTATTAAGTGCGTTAAAAGTGAATAGTATTTTAAGTAATTTGTTATAATTCTTAATTAATTGGATAAGAATATTTTTGGGGCTGCCACATGACATTAAGCCAAGCCATGGCATAAATGTGTATGATGAGTCAAAAGACTCAAGTTGCCACGTAAGGGTCTTTTAGATAACCCTTGGCTGGAGTCTTATTTTGGAGTGTAATTTAAGATCAACAATAAAGAGTTAAAGCTACTTTAAATATAATGACTATTGTCATGTAAGGATGGATAATCAAAGAATTTAACTAAATACCTTAGAAAGGAAAGGTTTGAGAAGAAACGCATACAGTCTCATTTGCTGGTATGGTTTCTTATTTAGTAACTTTGCTTGCAAAGACCAACATCGTTGGACACTCTAACGGAGGAATTCTTAAAAATTGAATTCATATGATATGAAATTCATAATGCTACAGCAGTATGAGATGCAATTTAGAGAGAGCACGGTACAATCATTCTCAGGAATATCATACGGATTTTCCCCTACTTCGATCTGCCGTTACATGTTTTGTCGTAATCAACGTATGTTGGAGGGATTGTCAAGAGAATAAATTCAGGTATGTTAAGGATAAGCTCTTCCTTAATTTTTCGTGATCTCGTAATTATACGAGTTTGATAACGAGGCATAAAGAAAAATTCATATCCCGGAATTTACGTATGTTTTGCTAGTCTCGCAAGTTACAATATTCTCTTTATCGGGACTTCATATTCATTTGAGTATTTCTTTTTTTTTTTCTAGTTGAGAGAGAAGAGAGTCTATATATACAGTAATACAGTATTTTCATTACCATTGAGCTATAATCGACGGGCAGGTCCCTATTGGGCAACCTCTGATCAGATTGTAAGTTGTATACCGAGCCTACTGTGGCCGAGCGCCTATGAGCGAGCCCAGTTGGTCGAGATATAGAGCCTAGTATGGCTGAGCGCCTATGAGCGAGCCTACTATGGTAGAGCAATTATATATATATATACCGAGCCTTATAGGTCCAGACCACTATTTTACTTACTATGTTGAGAGAGTTTAGTCAGTATCAGCAGGTAAGCATATCTTCAGATTATTTTTGATTTCCAGTTGCTTTCACTTATTATATTATCAGTTCAGTTTCAGCTTTCAGTATATTGCCTTACATACTTGGTACATTATTTCGTACTGACGTCCCTTTTCTGGGGGCGATGCATTTCATGCGTGCAGGTTCAGACAGACAGACAGGTAGACCTCCTCATTAAGTGTTGCCCGAGTTCAACTTGATCGATAAGCTCTATGACTTTCGAAGTTGCCGGGTCTAGAGCTTTATGTACATCTTGTATATATATGTATATATGTTATAAGTAGGCCGGGGAGCTGTTCCGATCACAATATATCCATCAGTAGAGGCTTGTAGACATATCCTGTCAGTTAGTACAGTATATTGGGCTTGTAGGCCTTGTATGTATATTTGGTTGGTTTGTCAACTGCAATAATTATGACGCCCTTGTTGGCTCAGCTTTATATTGATATTTAGTCAGCATTCACAGTTGTCTTGCAATGTAGACCATGGAGAAAGTATGACATCATATGTTCAGGGTCCCCTAGTCACAAGTTGGTACACAAGGATAGGTGAGGCACCGGGTGCCGGTCTCGCCCCCCCAGGTTTAGGGCGTGACAGGTTCATTTCGAGGTCATCAGATCGGAGCCACAGGTTCTTTTCCTTACTCAAGAAGAAGAATAATTTTACATTGACCCCGGAATGTCAGAAAGCGTTGGAGGAATTGAAACGATAACTATCGAGCCCACCTTTGCTTCACACCCAAAGGTAGATGAGAAGCTACACCTATACCTGACGGTTTTCTGAGATAGCGATATGTGGAGTATTAGTTCGAGAAGAACAAGGTACGCATTTTCCAGTTTATTACGTAGTCGAACCTTAGGAGATGCTGATACTAGGTATCCACACTTAGAAAAATTGGCACTCGCATTGATAAGCACATCTAGAAAACTAAAGCCGTATTTTCAGTGTCATCCTATATGTGTTATTACCACCTATCCCCTTCGAAATATACTGCACAAGCCCGAGTTATCGGGCCGATTGGCCAAATGGACTGTCGAACTTGGCGGGTACGATATTGAATATCAACCCTGAACGGCCATCAAGTCTCAAATATTGGCAATATCCGTGGCAGACTTTTCGCCAACCCTCGTACCTGAAGTGAAGAAGGAACATCTGCTAAAATCGGGTACCTCATCGGGGGTATGGAACCTCTTCACAGACGGAGCCTCGAACGTGAAAGGGTCCGGGCTTGGTATTATTTTGAAACCGCCCACGGGAAACATTATTAGACAATCAATTAAGACTGCCAAACTGACTAACAACGAGGCCGAGTATGAGGCTGTGATTGTAGGTCTTGAACTAGCTAAGAGCTTGGGAGCGGAAGTCATCAAACCTAAATGTGAATCTCTACTAGTAGTTAACCAAGTGAACAAAACCTTTAAAGTTCGAGACGACAGGATGGAGAGGTACTTAGACAAATTACAGGTCACCTTACACTGCTTCAAAGAATGGACCCTACAACATGTACCTCGAGAATAAAATACTAAGGCTGATGCACTTGCTAACTTGGGATAATCGGTCGATGAAGACGAAATTAGCTCGGGGAATGTCGTCCAAATCTCGAGGTCTGTAATCGAGGAAGGGAACACCGAGATTAATAAAATTGTTTACCTCAAAATTAATTAAAACTATTTACCTATATTAATCGTGACTATCTGTATACGGTAAAAATTGAGGATACCCAATTTTACGGGCTCGAGGGTATGCCTCGAGAGTGAGATTCTATTGAAGCAAGTTTGGGGTCGAGGGATGTGAAGACCGAGGGATCGAGATCAGGCTGAATCGATATCGCAGTAACGGAATCACGATATATCAACAATCGACCACCAATCTCGGCGAAGATCTCGGAACCGGCAGAACCATTAACAATTATTGATATCAATTATGTATTTTACTTTCGAAATTAGAGTCATACCTTATTTAGAATTCCTCCACTATATAAAAAAGAACCCTTTTCACTTTTTCACATCATTATCATCATAAACGAGTCATCACTTATGCTACTACTGAGAAATACAAACACTCTGCTCTTTTACTTACTCGTAATTCATTACTGTTTTTACTGTCCATCCTGTTCATATTGTTTGTGTTACTCTTGTTGTTCTTACTGTTCGTGGCACTTGATCTCAAACCTAATCTATATCGGGTCGATAACTTGCAATTACACCGGTTTGATCCATTTTAATCATTTAATTCCTTTATTTATTTAGCTATTTATCAATTGGCATTGAATTAGATCACATATCCTTATAACCACATTACAAGTTTAGTTGTTACTCGTATTTCAAGGTAAATAATTTTAATTAATCTCGGTGTGCCCTTCCTCGATTAGAGACCTCGAGAGTTGGACGACAGTCCCCGAGCTAATTTCGTCTTCGTCGATCGACGATCCCAAGTTGGTAAGTGCATCGGCCTCAGTATTTTGTTCTCGAGGTACATGCTGCTGGGTCCATTCTTTGAAGCGGTGTAAGGTGACTTGTAATTTGTCTAAGTACCTCTGCATCCTGTCCTCTAAAAATTCAAAGGTTCCTTTCACCTCGTTAAGTACCAGTAGGGAGTCACATTTAGCTTCGATGACTTTCGCTCCCAAGCTCTTAGCTAGTTCAAGACCTGCAATCATAGTCTCATACTCGAACTCATTGTTAGTCAGTTTGGCAGTCTTAATTGATTGTCTAATAACGTTTCCCGTGGACGGTTTCAAAACAATACCAAGCCCGGACCCTTTCACATTCGAGGCTCCATCCGTGAAGAGGGTCCATACCCCCGATAAGGTACCTGATTTTAGCTGAAGTTCCTTTTCCACTTCGGGTACGAGGGTTGGCAAAAAGTCTGCCACGAAGTCTGGTAATATTTGATACTTGATGGCCGTTCGGGGTTGATATTCAATATTTTACCCGCCAAGTTTGACAGCCCATTTGGCCAATCGGCCCGATAATCGGGTTTGTGCAGGGGAAAGGTGGTGATAACAAATATAAGATGACACTAAAAATACGGCTTTAGTTTTCTAGATGCGCTTATCAACGCGAGTGCCAATGTTTCTAAGTGTGGATACCTAGTTTCAACATATCCTAAGGTTCGACTCACATAATAAACTGGAAACTGCGTACCTTGTTCTTCTCGAACTAATGCTCCACTTACTGCTATCTCGGACACTGTCAGGTATAGGTATAGCTTCTCATATGTCTTTGGGGTGTGAAGCATAGGTGGGCTCGGTAGGTATCGTTTCAATTCCTCCAACGCTTGCTGACATTCCGGGTTCCATGTAAAATTATTTTTCTTTTTGAGTAAGGAAAAGAATCTGTGGCCCCGATCTGATGACCTCGAAATGAACCGGCCTAAGGAATCTATCCCCCCGGTTAGTCTCTGAACGGCTTTCACACTGTCCACGACGGTGATGTTCTTGATGGCCTTAATCTTATGGAGATTAATCTCGATTCCCCAATTTGACACCATGAAGTCGAGGAATTTGCCCGAGCTGACCCCGAAAGCACACTTTTCATGGTTAAGCTTCATGTTGTATTTCCTCAATATTTCGAATGTCTCCTGCAAATGAGTCAAATGGTCCTCTGCGTGTAGGGACTTATCTAGCATACCGTCAATGTAAACTTCCATTGATTTTCCTATCTTTTCTTCGAACATCTTGTTAACTAGGCGTTGATATATAGGCCCCACATTTTTAGCCCGAACGGCATTACATTATAGTAGTAAGTCCCATACTTAGTGATAAAAGAAGTTTTTTCCTGGTCTTCTAGGTCCATCTGGATTTGGTTGTACCCAGAATAGGCGTCGAGAAAAGTAAGTATCTCGTGGACGGCCGTGGCATCGATCATTCGATCAATGTTAGGCAAAGGAAAAGAATCTTCCGTACACGCTTTATTCAAGTCCTTGTAATCTACACAAATTCTAAGTTTGTTCCTCTTTATGGGGAGTACGAATACGTTGGCTAAACACTCGGGATATTTTACTTCCCGAATGTACCCTATTCTACGAAGTTTTGTTACCTCCTCTGTATACGGTAAAATTGGGGAAGGCCGATTTTGAGGGTTCTACAGCGTTCCGAGCCTCGACCTCGATTGTATCAGAGCAGAATTTAAAGTTCAACCCCGAGGTGCATTGCTCGAGGACATATCCCGAGGGATAAAAATACCTCGAGGAAGGGTAAAAGTTCAAAGTCCATCGTGGAAAAGCGGAAAGTTCCAAAAAGCACGTGGTTAAAGCTGACCAAGTCTGCAAGAATAGTACAAGTCCGTCCCATGACATTAAATAGCTGTACCGACTACATTTCTTTGTAATAATTGCACATGTACTATGTTGGGATTCCCTCCTATATAAAGGGGACCATTTTCATTTTCTAACACACATGATACTCAATACAAGAACGAGAACATTCTCTGCTCTCTAATTCAAACATTCTCTACAATTGTTCCATTGATTTATTGCCTTTCATTTATTGCTTTCATTAATTGTTCTTCACTTATTGCTCGGTATTGATCATAAAGAGGCCATCGTTGAGGCCTTCAATACTGTTGCATCCTCCTCGACCGCCCTCCGTCAAGCTCTCGAGTTCGACCTCGAGGCCAATTTCGACCAAGCTCGAGACCCCGTCTCTCAACCGCTCGGTTTGCACAATCTCATTACCTTTCGCTCTTATCTAATTTTCTTACCTCTCACCTAGCATCCATTGCCTAAAAACTGGTATTAAAATAGATCACATATTTTTTGAAATACAAATCAAATATAATTGTAATTACCATTTTTAAGGTAAATAGTTTGCGCCCACCGTGGGGCTAAAAATAATAGTGATTGTTTTAGTGCTGGTTTTCTATAAACACAAATTATTCTTTACACTTTTTTTTGTCCAAGAATCTTCATTTTCAGGTCAGAAAATGTCTAACTCAGTAAATGCACATGAAAACAACGATCCCGAGGATCATGGAGAGAACGACAGAGCTGCTTCAGGTGCCGATGTACCGCCGCAAAACCCTGAAGGGGAACCAGTGCAAATCCCCGTTGACAAAGACTCGCACAATGCTATGCATGTCAATATAAACTCTCGATTGATTAAAAAAAGGCATCTTTGAGAATTTCTCAACGATCGAGCCAAGAACCACTTCCGAGAAAGAGAACCGAACAAGAAGAATGGGCCAAAAGAACCCCAAAAGAACCTGAAGATGCTCTTTCATTCAGCGAAGAGGACATCGAGACCTGGTCCCAACCACATAATGATGTGCTGGTAATTTCGTTTCTCTTAAATAATATTCAAATTAAATGTGTGCTTGTGGATCCAGGTAGCTCGACCAATATAATCGGATTGGGGGTAGTGCAGCAGCTCGAACTGCTCGACCAAGTCATACCCGATTCCCGAGCCCTCAGTGGTTTAACATGACGAGCGAAATAATGAAGGGGGAAATCACCCTCTTAGTTGATGTGTCCGGTACAGTTCAGGATACCAAGTTTCATGTCATCGAGGGTAACACAAGATACAACGCCCTGCTTGGAAGGCCATGGATACACAACATGAGGGCAGTACCATCGACTTTCCACCAGATGTTGAAGTTCCCAACTAAAGATGGCGTAAAAATGGTGTATGGAGAGCAACACTCGGCAAAGGAAATGTTCGCAGTACATGGCATAGCACCGACACCCATATACTCCACCTCGGAAGGGTCAAAAGATATACAGGTCCCCGAGGATGACGAATAAGACTTCCTCGCCCCCCAAACCTTCATCGCCCCTGAAGAATCGGATGCAACTAAATCAACGGTCGAAGACCTGGAGCAAGCTGTTTTGATGGAACATCTTCCAAATCGAAAGGTATACCTGGGAACGGGGTTGACCCTCGAACTCAGGAAGAAACTCATTCAATTTCTTGTTAACAAAGTTGATTGCTTTGCTTGGTCCCACTTAGACATGACAAGGATCCCGCCGGAAATAACCAACCATCGGCTAAGCGTCGACCCCAGGTTCAAACCGGGGAAGCAAAAAAGGAGGCCTTAGTTAAAGCATGCGTTCATCAAAGATGAGGTAAAAAAACTCCTCAAAATGGGGTCCATCAGGGAAGTAAAATATCCCGAATGGTTGGCCAAAAGATTCTTTCCCATTTCCCAACATCGATCTCTTGATTGATGCACGACTGACCACGAGATACTCACCTTTCTCGACGCTTGCTTTGGGTACAATCAAATTCAAATGAACCCCGAGGATAGGGAAAAAAATTCGTTCATCACGAAGTATGGAACATACTGCTACAATGTAATGCCCTTCGGGCTAAAAAATGCAGGGGCCACGTATCAACTCTTAGTTAATAATATGTTCGAACGTCAAATAGGTAAATCCGTGGAAGTTTACATTGATGACATGCTGGTTAAATCCCTGTGGATAGAGGACCATTTGACTCATTTGCAGGAAACTTTAGACATCCTTAAAGCTACAACATGAAGCTTAATCTCGAGAAATGCGCCTTCGGCTTGGGTTCGGGTAAGTTTTTAGGCTTCATAGTATCAAATAGGGGGATTGAAATCAACCCCAACAAAATCAAGGCCATAGAAGAAATCACAATGGTAAACAATGTGAAAGCTGTACAACGACTGACCGGGTGGATAGCGGCGTTAGGCTGATTCATCTCGAGGTCATCAAATCAGATCCATCACTTTTTCTCCCTACTCAAGAAGAAAAACAACTTCGTGTGGACTCCGGAATGCCAACACGCCTTGGAGGAGTTAAAGAAGTATATCTCGAGCCCGCCTTTGCTCCACACCCCAAAGGAAAACGAAACACTATATTTGTACTTAATAGTGTCCGAGGTAGCGCTAAGTGGCGTGTTTGTTCGAGACGAGCAAGGTACGCAATTCCGTATCTAATATGTGAGTCAAAACCTGGGAGATGCTGAAACCAGGTATCCACACTTAGAAAAATTAGCTCTTGCATTAATAAGTGCATCTCGGAAATTGAAGCCTTATTTTTAGTGTCACCGTGTATGTGTCTTAACGACGTATCCTCTTCGAAATATATTGCACAAACCCGAATTATCGGGTCGGTTGGCCAAGTGGGCCATCGAACTCGGGGGATTTGATGTCGAATATCAGCCCCAAACAGCTATCAAGTCCCAAATTTTAGCGAACTTCGTGGCCGACTTTACGCCCGCACTTATGCCCGAGGTAGAAAAAGAACTTCTACTAAAAACGGGCACAGCGTCGGGGGTATGAACCCTATTCACCGACGGTACCTAGAACGTGAAAGGATCAGGGCTCATCATAGTTTTGAAGCCACCTACGGGTGGCTTGATTAGACAATCTATAAAAACTGCAAAGCTGACTAACAACGACACCGAGTGTGAGGCTATGATTGCAGGTCCCGAATTGGCCAAAGGCATAGGAGCGGAAGTCATCGAAGCAAAATGTGATTACCTTCTGGTAGTAAATCAGGCAAATGGGAGCTTCGAGGTTCGAGAGGACAGGATGCAACGATACCTAGATAAACTTCAGGTCACTTTGCGTCGCTTCAAAGAATGGACTTTGGTCCATATACCTCGAGAACAAAACAGTCAGGCCGATGCACTTGCAAACCTGGGATCATCCTTCGAAGAAGATGACATACTCCCCGGGGTTGTGGTTCAGCCGTCCAAATCGGTGATTAAAGAAGGGCATGCCAAAATCAACTCCACCAGCCTGACATGGAATTGGAGACATAAGTACATCGATTATTTGGGAAGTGGGAAGCTTCTCCCGAACCCAAAAGAATCAAGGGCCCTTCGGGCCAAAGCAGCTAGATTTTCACTCGACGAGAATAGAACACTGTACAAAAGAGCCTTTGATGGACCCCTATCAGTATGCTTGGGGTCGGGAGACACCGATTACGTGCTCCGGGAAATCCACGAGGGAACCTGCGGGAATCACTCCAGTGCTGATTCCTTAATTCGAAAGGTGATCAGAGCAGGTTACTATTGGGACAACATGGAAAGGGACACCAAAGAGTTCGCCCGAAAATGCGACAAGTGTCATAGATTTGCCCCAATGATCCACCAACCCGGTGAACATCTACATTCAGTCTTATCCCCATGGCTGTTCATGAAATGGGGAATGGACATCGTTGGTCCCCTGCCAACGGCTCCAGGTAAGGCTATATTTATTCTATTTATGACTGAAAACTTCTCAAAATGGGTGGAAGCACAAGACTACGAGAAGATAAGAGAAAGAGAAGTTATCAACTTCATCTGGGATCACATCATGTGCCGATTCGGGATCCCCTCCGAGATAACCTGCGACAATGAGAAGCAGTTCATCGGAGGCAAAGTAACAAAGTTTTTCGAAGATCACAAAATCAAAAAGATCTTATCAACGCCCTACCACACATGTGCAAATGGTCAGGCCGAGTCCACAAATAAGACCATCATTCAAAACTTGAAAAAGAAGTTAGAAAATGCAAAAGGAAAATGGAGGGAAATGCTGCCGAAGTGCTATGGGCATATCGGACAACCTCTAGATGGAGCACATGAGAGACGCCGTTCTCTTTGGTATATGGGTCCGAGGCTTTGATACCAGTCGAGGTCGGAGAGCCAAGTGCTAGATTCCGACATGCCACCGAGGACTCAAACAATGAGGCCTCACTGGTCTGGATGGCCGCCCAAAGACAAAGGATCGAAAGATACTATAACAGGAGAACAAACCTATGACATTTCAGACTTGGGGACTTAGTCCTAAGAAAAGTCACCCTAAACACTCGAAACCCTAACGAAGGAAAGCTGGTCCCAAATTGGCAAGGATCGTACCGTGTCCTCGGAGTAATCGGCAAAGGGTCCTACAAACGCGGGACCATGGAAGGCGAGCAACTTCCAAATAATTGGAACGTATCAATGCTCAGGCGCTATTATTGCTGAGGTATACCTTTCTCCCTTTTCATTTTGTGCTTCACAATAATTTTTTACAGGTGGCCGATGGAAGACACCGCACACCCTCCAGCTCGAAGAGCTTAGGTTTTAAAGCATGCGTTGCGCTCTTTTCCCTCGTGTTGGATTTTATCCCAAATGGGTTTTACCGAAGAGGTTTTTTAACGAGAAAACATGTATATTCTACCTACGGAGAACTCAACAAATATTCAAGTCTTCTCTTCGATCGACCTCAAATATTTGAGGGGCATCCCCTCGGGAGAGCACCTCCTCGAAGGAACTAAAATGTGCCAAAGAGGGTCTCGACATGAGAATGATGTATAGGACCAAACAGTCGAATGAACCGTGTCCACATAGAATAATCGAACCCTCAATGGTGAAAAAATGTATACTTGTACCAAGTAATCGAAGGAGAATCTTTTATCATCAAAACACTTAGCGTGTCAAAAAAGTTCGCTATTTTCACAAGAGATGGCCCTAGGGCCAGAAATTGCTCGGACACTCGGGGGCTGACACCGAAAGCTCGAAGCCGTAAGACCTCAAGGCTGGCGACTTCGATCTTATAAGCCCTCCATGAGGCAATATCGACTCCGACTCGGGGACTGTCCTCGACAGTCGGCTCATCAAACTATCTTACTCTAAGACGTAAGACCTTAAGGCTGGAAACTTCGAGCTCATAAGCCCTCAATGAGACACCGATGTAAGCCCTCCACGAGGCAATATCAAAGCCGTAAGACCTCAAGGCTGGAAACTTCGAGCTCATAATCCCCCCATGAGGCACCAATGCAAGCCCTCCACAAGGCAACATCAATAGCATAACACCTACATGAGGCAATGTCGACAACACAAGCCCTCATGAGGCAATATCAACAATCTAAGACCTTAATGAGGCATGCTCAAACTTGTAAGCCCTCAACGAGGCAACGTCAAATTTAAGGCATGACCCCGATTCGGGGACTGCCCTCGACAGTCACCCCATCGAGTCATCAAACACTCGAAGCCGTAAGACCTCAAGGCCGGTAAATTCGAGCTCATAAGCCCTCCATGAGGCACCGATGTAAGCCCTCCACGAGGTAATATCAAATCCGTAAGACACCAGGGCTGGCAACTTCAAGCTCATAAGCCCTACATGAGGCACCAATGTAAGCCCTCCATGGGGAAACATCAAACTTGTAAACCCTCAATGAGGCAATGTCAAATTTGTAATACCTTAAAAATGGCATAGCCCCTATTCAGGGACTATCCTCGACAGTCACCCCATCGAGTCATCAAAAACTCGAAGCCATAAGACCTCAGGGTCAGCAACTTCGAGCTCATAAGCTCTCCAAGAGTCACCAATGTAAGCCCTCCACGAGGAAACATCAAAACTATAAGAACTCAAGCAAGGCATGTAAAAATTTGTAAGGCCTTAAAAAGGCATAATCTCGATAAGGTCAAGGCTATATATCCTAACTTGTAAGACCCCTAAAAAAGGCATACCCTTGATATAGGCGCCGAGGCTATCTCACTCAGAGACCAAAAGGCTACGGTCAAATACGATGACCACCGCCATAAGGCTTCGTCCAAATTAACGCAACTCGGAAACGTCTGACTGTCGCCATAAAATCACAAGCCTCCAATTACTTCAAAAAAACTTCAAAAAGAACCGGTTAAAGGTTGTACCGACCTAACGCGTAAGAGCCCAAGTCGCCAGCTACATTAAAGGTCGTACCGACCTAATGCTTAAGAGCCCAAGTTTCCAGCTACATTAAAGGTCGTATCGACCTAACGCGTAAGAGCCCAAGTCGCTAACTACATTAAAGGTCGTGCCGACCCAATGCGTAAGAGCCTAAGTGCCAGCCCCAAGAGCCTCAGGGCCGATTTAAAAACCTAAGGGTCGATGAGATCGAGTTGAAACCCGACTCGAAGACTGAGCCCTAAACGGTTAACAAAAGTGCCTCAGGGCCAAATGCGTAAGAGCCCAAGTCGCCAGCTACATCAAATGTCGTACTGACCCAATGCGTAAGAGCCTAAGCGCCAGCCTAAAGAGACTTAGGGCCGATTTAAGAACCTAAGGGTCGATGATCTCGAGTCGAAACCCGACTCGAAGATGAGCCCTAAACGGTTAACTAAAGCGCCTCAAGGACAAATACATAAGAGCCCAAGTCGCCAGCTACATCAAAGGTCGTACCGACCTAATGCGTAAGAGCCCTCGGGCCAGCCTAAAAAAGCCTCGGGGTCAATTTATAACCCCAAGGGTTTCATTTTGAAGTCCAATTCATCGGACTAATCATCAATAGACGTCAAAATCTATTCCGAGAAACCAGGAAAAAACAAGGAATAACGAAAAGCTTTTTACATATGATGAAGGTCTGCAAAATGTATTTACAAAGCTCAAAGTCGGAGCCCTTGCACAAGAAAAAAGGACAAATGAGAACCTAATCTACCGCTGGGGTGTGCCTTCAATGTCTCCCTCGGAGGTTATGCCTTCAGCGGCTTGGCCCTCGGCCCCCAGGTTTACAATAACCTCTTCCCTCTCGGGGACTCCGCTCTCATCCTCATCAAAATATGAGCTACTCCTCGAATCATCCTCAGAAGCAAGCAGAGCCGCCGATTCCTCTTCTAGGGTCTTCACCCTCTCGGTCTCAGCAGAAAAATCAAGGCCCCCGAAATGTATATCCTTGAGAGCCTGCCTCCGAGACTTTAATCGGGCATGCTCCAGAGCTAGGGCGAGTTTAAGTTCGGCCTCCTCAGCTGCTTTCCTGGCCTGGGCGTTCGCTGCAGCAACATCATCTTTATAAAAGGATATGAGCGCGTCGGCCTCAACCTTAGTTGAAGATAGCATGGAAACCGATTCAACATAGAGGTCCTTATACTTGCAGCTCTCATCCCTAGCATCCCGAAGGCGATACTCAATCAAGGATAACTCCCCTTTGAAGGTGTCTCTCTCAGAAGTTATTTCAGTTTCACGCTGCTTAAATCGAAGGATTTCATAATCCTTGGATTTGAATCCCTCCCGCATCAGGGCATCTTTCTCCTTAAGCTACAAAGATCAACTCGAAAGTGTTAAGTGCTGAAATCGGGCAGGAACAAAAGCAAAGAATCGAAGGCTATATTACCTGTCCGTCAAGGCCGCTCCGTTCCCGAGATACTGATTCTAAACGAGCTTGGAGGATAAGAAATTCTTCCTCCCTTTTGGCACAAAGAGTCCTGAGCTGGTCTGCCTTCGATAAAAACCTCTTACACTCCCCCTTGTAATGGGTCAACTCAGCCTGAAACTTAACAGTGATCCGATTATAAAGCACTTTCGCCTGAAAGTATGAAGGAAGAAGGTTAGAGAAATAATGATCAGAGCTCGAAGCAATCGACGAAGAAATTACCTGTCTGCAGAGCCTTTCGGCCTCCTAAAAAATGAGCGAGGCGTTAAGTTCGGGATTCTTCTCAGCCATAATAAAGAGCCCTTCAATTACGTCCTTCCCTGCGAGGGGCGCCCCCGCATCGGAAGATTCTACATTGCGGGCATCCCGTATCTCCCTCGGGGAAAATGTTAGAACCGGTGGAGAATCACCTAAATCAACAATTCCAAATAAGTCGATCGGGGCCTTTGGCTCGCAACTAGGCTCCCGTAACTCATCTACCGAGTGATCTTCGGCCTGGGGAATATTTTAGCTATCAACCGGCTCAGGGACATCATCCGACCTATCCTTGGAAACCTCTTCGGTCCAAGGCGAGGTGGTATCATTGACTTTTAGTTTAGAAGCCCTCAGCTCAGCAAAATTTGAAGCAGTTACACTTCCATTTCCCCCGGGCGTTGTCAGGAAATCACTTTTCTCGTTGAAGGCCGCGGAGTCAGCCTTAGACTTTGGCACTCTAACCCTATTTGGCTTCGAGGATTTGGTCGGCGATTCCCTCTTTCTCTTCTTCTCCTCATCTAGTTTTGGGATATCTGCTTCCCCAGGCGGTGATTCTCTCATCAAAGAGGCCTCCCCTAGGCCTACATAAGCACAGAAAATAAAAAGTTAGAATATATTCAGGGGGTATCTCTTTTGAAGAACTCAGGTATTGCAAAAGGAAGGCCCCCGCCATGATTTTTAGCTTCCCATCGGCCCCTGGCCAGGTCGCGCCATACGCGCTCAGCGTATGGGCAGGTCGAATCGAGCCGATAAACCCAGCTCGAGAGATACTTAACTGCATCGGGATACCACGTGACATCTGCATCATCAAAGGAGTTAGTTCAAAGGGAAGTTGGCCCGAAGGGAAATGAAAAAGGCTCGACTAAGGTATTAACTTACGATTCATATTCCATTCCTCAGGGAATGACATCCTTTCGAATGGAATCAAGTCTGAGGTCCTAACTCGAATAAAGTGGATCATCCACCCTCTGTCCTTGTCTTCATCAGTACAAGCAAAGAAAACCTTCGTAGCCCGACGTTGAAGCTTAATCAGACCACCCCGATAGAGTCAGGGACCGTACATTCTAATCAGGTAGTCGAGGATAAAAGGCATCCTCTCGACCATATTTTTGAAATGTCTAATCATGTAAACAGTACGCCAAAATGATGGATGGATCTGGCCGAGCGTCACTTGATATAACTTGCAGAAAATCGATAACCACTGGGTCTATCGACGGCGAGGACGGGTCTACCGAGCCCAGGGTAAATGGATAGGTGTATACATGAAGGAATCCAGCTTTATGGGTTATTATGTCCTCATCACGAGAGGGAATTTCCACTTGAACCGCATCTTCCTAGTGGTAGTCGACCTTCACCTTCTCGAGGTTTGTTATTATGCTAATATACCGGGATATGAGTTCACATCGTCCCGGCTTCAGGGAAGGTTTATCGACCTTAAAATCAGAGGTTGTTTCGCAGGGCCCGGGGATGCATTCCTCGAGACTTGGGGGTACTGTTACCTTACCCTTAGAGAAATGTGGATACGAGGAGGATTTATCACCTCGGGGAATAGTTTTGGAGGCCTTCGTCATTCCTGCTGAAAGATTTCAAGGGAAACAAGAGAGAGCTGATCAGGAAAAGAATACAAGAAAGAAGCAATGAGAGATTATTTTTAAAAGGTTAGAAAAAGTAATAAGGAGAGGGGCAGGAGAAGGAGTATTTATAGAGGCCAACCGCGTGCATAGAGAAAATCCAAAAGGCAGTCAACCGCCGTAATAAATTTGAATCTTTTCAAGAACTGTGCAAATATGGCTTCTCAGCATCTCTCACATCAGTCGCTTACATGGCATGGCTGACAGGATAATGAAGGCATTAAAAAGTTGGTGAATTCAAATCTTTTCTTGTCTTTTAATTCCAAGAAACGCGGGGACTATCTGTATACGGTAAAACCGGGGAAGGCCGATTTTGAGTCTTCTACAACGTTCCGAGCCTCGACCTCGATTGTATCGGAGCAGAATCCAAAGTTCAACCCCGAGGTGCATTTCTCGAGGACGTATCCCGAGGGATCAAAATACCTCGAGGAAGGGTAAAATATCGAAGACCATCGTGGAAAAGCGGAAAGTACCAAAAGGCACGTGGTTAAAGCTGACCAAGTATACAAGAATAGTACAAGTCCGTACCGTGATATTAAATAGCTATACCAGCTACATTTCTTTGTAATAATTGCACATGTACTATGTTGAGATTACCCCTCCTATATAAAGGGAACCCTTGTCATTTTGTAACACATATGATACTCAATACAAGAACAAGAACATTCTCTGCTCTCTAATTCAAACATTCTCTACGATTGTTCCATTGATTTATTGCCTTTCATTTATTGCTTTCATTAATTGTTCTTCACTTATTACTCGTTATTGATCATAACGAGGTCATCTTCTAGGCCTTCAATACTGTTGCATCCTCCTTGACCGTCCTCCATCAAGCTCGACCTCGAGGCCAATTTCGACCAAGCTCAAGACCCCATCTCTCAACCGCTCGGTTTGCACAATCTCATTACCTTTCGCTCTTATCTCATTTTCTTACCTCTCACCTAGCATCCATTGCCTAAAAAATTGATATTAAAATAGATCACATATTCTTAGAATCACAAATCAAATATAATTATAATTACCATTTTCAAGGTAAACATCCTCCTTTATGAAGGCGTACTTCACCTCGGATTGGGGCCTTCTCTTTTGCTTTATTGGGACTTGGGATCTAGGCTCAATTGATGAGTTGTTATCTCGGGTGGGATTCCTGTCATGTCTAAATGGGACCATGCAAAGAAATCCATGTTATCAATAAGAAATTGAATGATTTTTTTCCTGAGTTCGGAGATCAACCCCGTTACCAGATATATCTTACATTCGGGCAGATACTCGATAAGTATCACCTGTTCCAGCTCCTCGACATTGATTTGGTTGCGTACGATTCTTCAAGAACGACAAAAGTTTCGAGAAGTGAGAAAATCGTCCTCTTCTTCTTCTTCTTCTTCTTCTTCGATTACCTGTTTATCTGATTCGGTCGACGCTGGGGATGGTGATTGTTATTTGGACGCTTGCTTATCTTGGATGCTCGACTTTTCTGAGGTCGAAGGTGCTAATATCGGTGTCACCTCGTCGATTGCAAACTTTTCCTTCGGAGCGTGATGTTCCCCATAAACTGTTTTCACACTATCCACTGCTGGGAACTTCATCATTTGGTGAAGGGTCGATGATACTGCCCTTATGTTATGGATCCATGGCCTTCTAAGAAGTGCATTGTATCTCATGTCGCCTTTGATGACATGAAATTTTGTGTCCTGGATGGTCCCGACCATGTTTACTTGTAGGATTATCTCCCCTTTTCTTGTTTCGCTGGCCATGTTGAAGTGATTTAGGAGGCGTGATGCAGATACAATCTGGTCAAGCAGGCTGAGCTACTCTGCGACCCTCGATTTGATTGTGTTCTTCGAGCTGCCTGGAAACACGAGAACACGTTTAACTTGAATTTTATTTAGCAAAATAGAAATTACCACCTTCTATTTCTTCGTCACTGAATGAGAGAGTTTCTTCCGATCGTTTCGGGCGCAATTACATCCCGGATGGTTATTCCTTCTATTTGAAGTATATGGTTGATACTGATCCTTATTCGACCTCGATTCTCTATCAACATCTCTTTGGTTCTTACCTGTCGATCGGTTATGATGCACTAAGCCCGAGGGGGATCCGAGTTGGTCGTCCTCGACCCTTATCTTCGACTGTTATCGGTTGTGAACATCTGCCCAAGTGATAGTCGGGTGCTCTACTAAGTTCTGCTTGAAATGGCGCGATGCGATCGAACTCCGCTCTTTTAATCCCTCGGTGAAATCTTGAACAACCCTATAGTCGGTAACCGATGGTAACTCCATATGTTCCATTTGGAATCGAGATACACACACTCTTAGCATCTCGTTGTCCCTCTGCTTCACCTTGAAGAGGTCTGATTTTCTTGTTGCAATCTTTATAGCGCCAACATGTTCCTTTACAAGTGAATTTTCCAACATGATGAACGAATCGATGGAGTTTGGTGGCAAGTTGTGGTACCAAATCATAGCTCCCTTCGACAGGGTCTCTCCGAATTTCTTTAGCAATATTTACTCGATTTCATAGTCTTCCAAATAATTTCCTTTTATGGCACATGTATAAGAGGTAACATGCTCATTGGGGTCCGAGGTCCCATTGTATTAAGGTATATCGGGCATCCTGAACTTCTTTGGTATGGCCTTTAGAGCCGCACTTGGAGGGAATGGTTTTTGCAAAAACTTTTAGGAGTCCATTACTTTTAAGATCGGTGGTTCCCCCAGAATCTGATCGACTCGAGAATTATAGGTTTCCACCTTCTTGCCATTAGCCTCGATTTTCTTTTCTCCTAACTCTATTCTCTTAGTAAGCTCCTCGAGCATTCTCATTATAGCATGGTAAGTTGTTGAAGTATTGTCACCTGATCTTTCAGGCACTGGCTCGGTACAACGAGTAGCCTCTTGTTCGACCCTATTTGGTGCCATGTGCTGATTTTGCAACTGAGCAATGGTGTTCTGTTGGGCTTGCAACATTTCAAATATAACTTGGAGACTGATACCTTCGTCTCCTCTTCCCTGAGTACCTCGACCGTCAGTTCGACCCTCTCTGCGTACGTTTCTATTGGAGTCACCGCCTAAGTCCGCATTCAGAGAAATATGCAAACCGACATCAACCGGGTTGACGGGTGGTTCTCCTCCGAGGTCATCTTGTGGCACCTTGATTCTTGGAGCTATAATATTCTCGTTATCTCCGTGGAGTCCGAGACCGTTGTCACCATGAGGAGATGTGTTTTGTGAGTTTGACATGATTTATCCTGAAAACAAAATTCTTGACAAGAAACAAGCGTACAATAGTGTGTTAAGTCAGAACTAGAACTGAACGATCACTATTGTCCTTAGCCCCACGGTGGGCGCCAAACTGTTTACCTCGAAATACGAGTAATAATTAAACTTGTAATGCAGTTATAAGGATATGTGATCTAATTCAATGCCAATTAGTAAATAGCTAAATAAATAGAGGAATTAAACGATTAAAATGGATCAAACATGTGTAATTGCAAGTTATCGACCCGGTCTGGATTAGGTTCGAGATCAAGTGCCAAGAATAGTAAGAACAAGTAAGAACAACAAGAGTAACACGAACAATATGAACAGGATGGACAGTTAAAAAACAAAGAATTAAGAGTAAGTAAAAGAGCAGAGTGTTTGTATTTCTCAGTAGTGGCGTCAGTGATGACTCGTGTATGATTATAATGATGCGAACAAGTGAATAGGGTTCCTCTTTATATAGTAGATGAATCCTAAATAAGGTATGACTCTAATTTCGGAAGTAAAATACATGATTGATATCAATAATCGTTAATGGTTCTGTCGGTTCCGAGATCTTCACCGAGATTGGTGGTCGATTGCGGATATCTCGTGATTCCGTTATTGCGATATTGATTTAGCCTGATCTCGATCCCTCGGTCTTCACGTCCCTCGAGCCTGAACTTTCTTTGATACAATCTCACTCTCAAGGCATACCCTCGAGCCCGTAGAATTTAGTATCCTCGATTTTTACCGTATATAGTCTCATCTATTATGCAAGACTAACACTTGTGAAAAATGGCTCAAGGGCCAAGTACAAGCATACCTCGAACATTCGGGGACTACCTACTCGAGCTATCTAAGTTCGAAAATGTAAGACCTCAAAAGAGGCACCCCTCGATATAGAGGCCAAGGCCATCACACTCGGGGACTAACATTTCAAACAAGTTCGAAATGTTATCGGGGAACAAGTCTAAGGGACATACCCAAAAGCCGCGACCATATTAAACACTACAGTCATATAAAAAGGCTACGACCGAAATAATACGGTTCAGAGACGTCCGACTTCCGCCATAAACTAAAGGCCTTCAAATACTTTAATAAACCAGTTAATAAGGCTACCCTCGGCAAAGTAAACAAAAAAGGGATTCGATAAAATCAGCCCTCTAATAATTTAAAGGCTTCGATAATATCAGCCTTCTAAAAAACCTCAAGATGTATTAAATTATCTTAACACAAACGAGTTAAGAAAAAATTGGGTTCTGATCGTTGAACCCTCGAAAAACCCAACGGGTACAAAAAAGAACCCTAAGGCATAAAGAAATTTTCACTAAAGTCTTTTAGCCGAAAAAGGGAAAATTATAGCCATTTTTAGAGGCCGAATTGGCCCAACTTATAGAGCCTAAGGGCCGATCTAAAAGAGCCTAAGAGCTGATCTAATAAGCCTAAGGACCGATACAATTAGAGTTCGAGACTTCGCTCTCACTCAATTCTAGCCCAAGGGTTCAGTTATTACGAGCTCATACAAATGTTAACTACAACTCAAAGATTCACATAAAAGGTATAGTGGTGAGCACAAGATACCTAACAACCATATGTTGAGAACCTAAGCATTCACTTTATCCCAAAACTCAAGATTCGTTCGGACTTGGCTATTAAAAATAACTTGTCGGTCAGTTGGATTAAGCCACCCTCGAGATAAGTTTTGAATGAGTTCCAAACTCGGGGACTTTCCCTCGTAACTCGGGGAATTTCCCTCGAAAAAACGAAAAGCCTAAGGGTTTATTTTGATCACGAGTTGAACTAAAGCAATGAGAACTTTTCAACAAAGGCAAATAAACATACAAAGGCATGAAAGAAAAACTTATGAAGGCATCAAAGGAAAATTTTCCATTATATCAAAAAAGTGTACACAAGGGGCCATTCTAATCGAGGCTAGCCTCCTCGAGACTGGCTCACTCCCGAGCGACTTCTCTGGGGGCGACTTCTTCAGAGGCCTCATCTCCCTCACCCTCGGATCCTCTAACAGAGCCTTCATCATCGGAGAGCAAGGCTGCGGCCTCATCCTCCAAAGCTTTGGCCTTCTCGATATCAGTAGAGAGGTCGAAACCACGAGGGTGCACCTCTTTGAAAGCCTCTCTCTGAGATCACTGCCTAGCATGAGCGAGAGCATATGATAATCTAATCTTAGCGAAAGCAGTGATCTCATGTGCCCTAAAATTGGCGGCCTCGGCATCAGCTCGATAAGAGGACACAAGCGCCTCCGATTCAGCTTTAGCTTTAGCAAGCACGGCTTCAACCTCCTCGATCCTCCGGGCTCGAGCCAGACTTTCCTCCTTCGCACTCTGGAGTTGGCGCTCAACTGAAGTTAACTGGGCTTGAAGTGCATCCTTCTCCGACGCAAGACGTTCCATGTGCTGTCTCCACCCTAGAGTTTCGGCCTCCTTCATCCGGGCCTCTTCTCTAAGCTGCAGCACCAGTTCGCCCTTCTGCTGAAACTGCAAAACCGAAGGGTTCATCATCAAATTCGAATTAATATTTTACAAAGTTTCAAGAAATTACATTACCTTCTGGATGAGCTCGGTATGATCTTGACGAGCTCTCGTAAGTTCAGTTCGAAAGGTCACAATCTCCTCCTCCTTTCGAGCTTAAAGGAGTTTTAGGTCATCCCTCTCCTTTATGAGCTTTTTGAGCTCGGCTTCACATCAGGTCAGCTCTGCCCGAGATTTCAAAGGATGCCTCTCGATGAAGCACCATAGTCTGCGTATGAAGAAATGAGTTAATCTTGAAAAGATACGAACTAGATGTGAGCATGAGTGAAAAGGAAAAATACTTACCCGTTTCAAGAGATGCTAAGCTTCGTTGAAAATGAATGACGCGTCTGGATCGGAATCGTCCTCGACCCCGACAAAGCACTCTCGAAATATGTCTCTCCCTTCATGGGATAGCTCTACGTAAGGAGTTCTCATAGCCCGAGCACCTCGGGATTGCCCCTCAGAAAATGAAGGACCGAGTGGTGAATCATTTATTACCCCAAGAGAGCCGCTCCGGGAACTCTCCTCTTTTCTAAGGGCCTCAGATATGGACCCTACGGGAATATCCGCCGATCTTTTGGCGCAGTAAGGAGCGCCCTTACCGCGCGATGGCTCGGGGATTTCATTCGTGTCTCCCTCCGAGATCGCCCTAACTTGATATTTAGCCGACTCGTTCACTGCCGACTTGGCAACCTCGGAAGTTGCAGTGCTTACCCCCTCAGGAACTATCAAAATGCAGTCATCATCACCTTGTGCTGCCGCGTCCTCCTCCCAAAGTCTTTAAGCCACATCGGCGGGCATAATGGCAGGGTCAATCCTTGATTTTCGGGCTCTTCTCTTCCGGGGCTTCGGGGTACTAGGGGACGAGGCCCTTCCCCGCTTCTTCTCTTTGGGTGGCTGTGGAACCCCCTCTTTACCAGGCGGAGGTGGCCACATGGCTACATTCTCTCCGAGCCCTACACGAAAAGACTAAGTTAAAAATATGTATTCTTACGAAAAGAAATCGGCATATGGACATAGTAACTCACCATGGTTCTTAGCTTTCCATCGACCCTTGACCAGATCTTGCCAGCAACGCTCGGAGTATGAAAAGGTGGAGGCTAGTTGGCGAACTCAACCTTCGAGATCCGGATAGCGCCGGGGAACCAAGCAGAAGCTGCACCATGAAATGGAAATTAGACCGGGGAGAGAAATCAATTAATCAAGAAATCAAACACCATCGACGAAGATCGGACTTACGTTGCATATTCCATTCCTCGGGGAATGGAATATTCTCGGTAGGAATCAAGCCCCAATCCTTGTCATCATCTATGCTCGAGTACAATGTTTTAGTAGCCCGGAGTTGGAGCTTTATTAAACCACCTTGGTAGAGCCGAGGAATGTACATCCTGATTAGATGGTCGAGGGTGAAAGGCATCCCCTCGAATTTGCTCAAACAGAATCTGAGAAGGATCACAATGCGCCAAAATGAAGGGTGGACTTTCCCCAGAGTCACTCGATTTTCGCGGCAAAAGTCGAGTATGACCGGGTCCACGGGCCCCAATGTGAAAGGGTAAGTGTAATCACTCAGAAACCCTTTCACATAAGTGTTGATATCCTCCTTAGGCAAGGGAATCACCATCTCTTTGTTATTCCTATTGCAGTCCTTTTTCACTTGCTCGAGATCGTCTTCAGATATCAAGCAAATATAACGGGACACGGGCTCACACCGACCGGGAACTGAAGGGGGCCTGTCCACCTTGAACTCAGAAGTCAGTTCACACGGCCCAAAAACACACTCCTCAACGCGCGGCTCCACCGGCGTCTTGTCGCCGGCCGTCTTCGAAGAGGAGGTTCATTCCTTTTGCGGCACTGTTTTAGAGGTCTTAGCCATGGATATAAGTGAGAAAAACAGAAAGTAGGGGCAAGATTTGCGGAGATATGAAGAAGGAAAGAAAAGTTTGAAGGTTGAAAGATTTAATCTAAGTAAAGGTGAAGTTTAAAGCAAAGTAAAGTTTGAAATCAATTGGAGAGGTGGTATTTATAGATTTCAAACGACGGTTCGGTATCACTAGTGGCCGACATGCGACTGACAAGCATTGATGGTTCTTGGGAACCGAACCGATGGGACGTTCCATTCACATCCATCGATTACTTCACGGAGATGACATCATGACTGAGGAACCGAGAAATCGAGGCTTAAATCGTTTCTTATAATTTCATTCTAAGTAACGCGGGGACTATCTCTATACAGTAAAAATTGAGGATACCCAATTTTACGGGCTCGAGGGTATGCCTCGAGAGTGAGCTTGTATCGAAGCAAGTTCGGGCTCGAGGAACATGAAGACCGAGGGATCGAGATCAGACTAAATCGACATCGCAGTAATGGAATCACGAGATATCCGCAATCGACGACTAGTCTCGGCGAAGATCTCGGAACTGGCAAAACCATTAACGCTTATTGATATCAATCATGTGTTTTACCTCTGAAATTAGAGTCATACCTTATTTAGAATTCTTCTACTATATAAAGAGGAACCCTGTTCACTTGTTCGCATCATTATCATCATACACGAGTCATCACTTACGCTACTACTGAGAAATACAAACACTCTGCTCTTTTACTTACTCTTAATTCTTTGTTGTTTTACTGTCCATTATGTTCATATTGTTCGTGTTACCCTTGTTGTTCTTACTGTTCTTAGAACTTGATATCGAGCCTAATCTAGATCGGATCGATAACTTGCAATTACATTGATTTGATCCATTTTAATCATTTAATTCATTTATTTATTTAGTTATTTATCAATTGACATTGAATTAGATCACATATCTTTATAACCGCATTACAAGTTTAATTATTACTCGTATTTCGAGGTAAATAATTACCACGCTAAACAGTGTAATTTTCCGACGAAAGAGTGTAGGTTGACATCCTTCGATGCATGTGGCTCCGCCACTGGTTTAGTGGGGAACTGCAACCAGTACACATAGGCTGCAACCTCAATATCTCAATATTTCGTGTTAAGTTAGATGCCTTTGTAATTGTCAATATAGCACATGATCCTACCTTTCACTTTTAATTAAAAGAAACAAAGCTTCTTTTATACGTGAAGTACCTTAAAACCTCAATATTTTCTTTTGATAAAATTTTACTCTATACCTTCCATTTAATATGATATTCATTATGTATAATTTAGTATGCTTGAAAAGGAATGAAATATCTTTACATTATATTAATTTATTTTTTAATGACATGATTTATAGAAATCTCACGCATGTTAGAAGTTCCAAAACCTTTCTTTCTTAAAACAGTCAAATCACGCCACATAACATTACAAGAAAAACAACCTTTAGGGAAGGGAAATCTGATCCCTAAAAGGCCAAATCTGGTCCTCGAAGACGAAACTACGATGGGATAAAGCTGGTTGCAACCCCTCAGAATAGCCTCTGCCACTAAAAGTCAATAACGACGGGTCAAGAAACCTGGTTGTTAAAATGATTTAGCGACGGGCAGTAATTCTGGCGTGAAATATTTTTAGAGACCGCATATCTCGTCCCTAATATGCGATGAAAAATTCATATATTCTTGTTAGCGACCAACTTTTTACTTGTCCTAAATTATTTTTTAGAGATGGGCAAAAAATCTGGTCGTGAAATAGTTTTAAACTACATATCTCGTCCTAATAGACGTTGAAAAATATATATGTATTCCAATCGTTAATCCATTTAGCGACCACCTTTAACTGGTCCTAGATTATGTTGTAATTTAGCGATCGTATTCATGGTCTCTTATTAACCATGAGTAGTCCTAAAGCTCAATGCCACAAAGAATTATTTTTATCAATAAATATGAAATTGTTATTGAAAAATCTAGATATAAAAAGATAATATATCAAGTACACATCCCATGCATGATGATGTTAGTTTTTTCTAACAAAATAATTAATGAGCTTGTGCATCTTCTAAACTTTCATTTGACTTGTAGCTTCAATCTTCGAAACCTGTAAGTACAAAAGTTTGAAAATATGACAAATAATTATTGGTAAAATAACATATGTAAATTTAAAGAGGAGAATATTGTCATAAAGAAGATGAATTAGAACTGAGAAAATTATCAGTTGATTTGAGTGGACATATGATGAACAACCAGTCCTCAACAATGGCACATATAAATTGATATTAGGAAAAAAAATTGATAACAAGAACACTAAGAGCCTGCATAAAAACACTACACTCCCTGACTAATGCAACCATGATTTGAAGTTTGCACTGCTACAAGTGAAACTTCAGACCGTCACATAGGTGAAGTTCATGACCATAAGAAGAAATTGTCTATAAAAAAATGATATGTGTTTTTACACATTTCAGTTGGCTACCCAGTAAAAAGAAAGCTGCAGATATGACATTTAACACTAGTGGTTATAGAGTTCTGAAAGATGTACAAACCTTTGAAAGGATATTCATGCACTTAAATGAATTAAAGAAGGCAAAATAATATCCAAAGACAGCAGGAGCTAATAGTGCAGAGATAGAAAATAGGGATAACCACCATTAGCTAAATCACAAGTAAAACCCAAAACTCCATCAACTATAAAACGTTTAACTGGTCTTCTTGTTTTGCCATCAGAGCTTAGCCAGCTAGAAATCAACATATCTTTAATAGATGTTTTAGAGTTACATTTCCACATCGAAATGCTTCTAGGCAGATAAGTATACACATTAACATTCTTCTGTGATGCTTTTAGTTTGTGTCTCAAACTCGTCAGAAAGGGCATGAGTGTTCCAGACGTGATGATTAAGTTCAACTTTGGCAATTCCACATGTTGCACCCATTGCTATATGTAAATGGATACAGGCGGTCACGCCATGGGTGTGAAATTTTGGCACAAATGTTTTATGATTACCAGAGAGCATGTTAGATAAGTGCCCGAGGTCGGTAGTTTGCACTCCTATCTACAAAACAAACTTCAGACCCGAGGTATGAAGTTTGTGCTGCTACAAGGGAGGTCTCAAGTTTGCACTGCTAATGAATTTGAACTTCATATAGTTCTGCTACTGGATTTGAACTTCATATAGTTCAGAACTTTATGTAGTTCTGAACTTCAATGGCACATATACATACAGAACCTCTGTTTACAGTTCTGCAACTGGATTTGGTTGGTCCATTGAGTCATTAAACAATCAAATTAAACTTATGAAAAGCTTTATCTTATTGACAAAAAAACATGACACTTGAACATTTTGATTAGCTAAGAATGTATCACTGATGTCAGTGCAACAACTAATTGATGTAATTGTGTCTAGGAGGAGAAGCAAACAGTATGCACAGAGTCTTGCTAAGTAAGTTGTTCAAAATATGTAAGGGGTCAAAACAGATCCGCGAGCATCTAAGTACTGCACCATTGTACATTCAATCCATATCTAGCTTCAATCACTAATCTGTAGGCTATTTCTTCTTGCCATTCTCAGGTACTACTCATGAATTGCAAAAAAATTTTGAAAAGTCAACTGCTAGAATCTGTAATATAGAAATCGACTATACACAAATCAACTATATAAATTAAAAAGTTGGGTATATTGTTACTAACTTGGTCTGCAGACAAAACAGTGTTCATTCAGTTGAAACGGGCGATGTCGTAAGCGGGACATGTGATTGTTGAGCAGCGAAGAACTCTTTCATTTTCTTCATTTCTTCATGTCATCTTCTAAGGTAGACAAGCGCTCCTGCAAGGATTTGTTTTCCTCATTTAAAGATTTGTTCTCTTCTCGAGTTGAACGTAGCGCATACAGTAATTCAGCCTTTGTAAAAGTTCCACCTTTCAAGTCTTTCGCCTTTACTCCACCCCCAAAGCCAAACACATGGCTACGAGTATGAGGTCCACAATATTTTTCTACAATCTCTATGCTAGGTAGAGATGGATCTGATTGAATTATTTCTTTGATTTGAGCCTACAAAATATATAAAGATACATTCAAAATTAGAATCCATAATACTTTCAAGTAATATAGAAATTCAATTTACCAAACATACATGTTTTTCAATTGCTTCAGGTTCGACAAGCTTGTTATTTTTCTTACTGGTCACGAAGAAAATTGTTGCCAAATATGGTGGATTGCCATCTTTTCCGCCCTCTACATCAAAGACAAACATGTCAAGTAACAGCTCGTAAATATTTTCTTAGAAAAACAAAGATTTTATGATACTATATTTTGATAAATAATCTCTCGAATAGGCTTGGTACCAATATGATGAAGCATCTTCAACTTAGCTCGATTTGCCGCATTCCTGTTGCTTCTCGCCTATATTTGTGTAACATTAAGCTTAAATATAATAAATTTATTAAAATTTAACAATATGAGGCTGCAGATGCTTTAGCGAAATAGATTATTAAATCATTAGGAATACCTGAAAAAATTCTGAAGAAAAATGTTCCTTTATTAACTACTCTCATTCTTTCTTGTCTACTCCCTTTGAAATATTCTTAAGAGCCTGTTGGATTGGCTTATCCTTCACATATTTTGCATGCAAGTGTCCTTTCCATTTTTTCCATAACTCTTTCATCCATCCGAAGATATGATCACGATGATCATTCATGTCAACACTCTCAAATTTATCCTACAATAATCCGAATATATATGGGTGGAGTTTATATTAGTTTAGTTTTAGTCAATCTGTTGCATTTTGATCCTAACATTTTGAATATGTCGCATCCTGAATATGTGCTATATGATTCTGAATATGCCGCATTCTGAATATGTGCTATATGATTCACATTTTGAATCTGTGGCATTCCATGATCCAAGCCATATGAGCTGAGAGTTCAAAGTTGAAGGAAAGAAGAATGCGGAAGCTAGTCAAATGCAATAGGGAGAACTTTCCATTACATCGATATTAAGTCACTAGATATATATTTGTATGAGTAATTTTATCGGTGTACATGTTCGCCAGGTAGTTTAGAAGTTGAGACTGTATAAACCCTCAAGCAAATGCAAAAATTTCTTCCTACTATTCCAATAAAAAGAAGTGCAAGAGCCTCTCCTAGTTCGAAAGAAACTTGCAACCATTGAAACTAAAAAAGTTAGTAATAATGTTCAGCCATCTTTTAATGTTTCTTAAGGAATGTTAAAAAGACATCCTACTGTATTCTTCACCCACAGAATCTGTTCATCTGCTTCTACCGAAATGAAAAGCAAGAATTATTTTATTCTTCTCCTAAATCCAGCTACAAAAAATGGTATAGCATAAATGATTATCCAACTAACAGTCGTCTATTCATCATTTTAGGAGGCAGAGAAAATTTACAGAGCAGCACTTGAACCATCATATTCACCAGCCACTTATAGAAATAGACTAGAGCTTTAGGTTTATTTCAGAATCTAAATACCTTGTAAGCCCTGCAAGCTTTTTCCGGAACTCGTTAAACGCCATAAACTCTTTATGAAATTCCACTAGAAATTACACACTACTTGTTACGATCAGTTGAACACAATTGGTTCAACTCTAAGGTAACTTTACCAAAATATCTTAGAAATAATTTTTGTTAGTTGATATGTTATATATGATCATAACAAAAGAAAACAAAAGTCGTATTTAGTAATAGGAGTCTTTAAAAAATACCCAGGTGGGACAATATATTTACCTTCCCTGCCTACATAGTTTGTCCCCTACCTATTTTCTCTCAAAAGACAACCAAATGAAGTCAAATTAAGTTACTAAACCAAGCAAAGCAGAGCCAAATCAAGCTAATTCAAGGCAAGCCAAGCAAATCAAGACAAGCCAAGGAAAAGTAGTAGTAAGCCAAGGACCAAAGTCCCCATTTTTCTTCTTTTGTAAAAAAAATAGATTACCAACAGAACCATTAGTTTCGTCGAATTTGGAAAAAAGACAAGTAATCAGAATGGTAGATAGTAAGATTACTACAAAGAGAACATATAGGGCATTCTATGTTGCGCGGACTGTTGCTATACCCATGTCGGATCCTCCAAAATACATTATTTTTGGAGGATCTAACATGTACCTGGCGACATTTTCCAAAAGTCCGAGCAACATAGAGGGAATTCGCTTCACGTGCATCATCTACTTAGAAAAAATCATCTCAAATCAACATGCAGTAACCACAGATTGTTTGTAATTTTTGGCGGCATTTTCTCACCTCAAGGACCCTCAATGATAATTTGGGACCGGCTACTAATTTTTTTAGGGACCATATTTAATATCTTCGCAATAAAATAAAGCATTAGGGATTGCATTATAATCTCGTCCCAATACATATATTTTTTGCGACGGGATTATTAACTCATCCCTAAAAGTTGGTCTTAGATAAGGCTTTTTCTTGTAGTGTAAATTTTCATGGATGAAGCAATTGTTTGTAGTGAAAGACTTAAATATAATGTTATTATCGATAGATTGATTTCATTGCGATACACATTCAGGGGAGACGCCACACTTTGGTTAGGGTGATCAATTGACCATCATTTGTCGGAAAATTACACTGCGTATATAGGTAAAATATCAGGTTTAACGTACATAACATATAGTGAACGCCCTTTGTCGGAAATTTTTTTACTTCTTTCAAGTTTGAAGACCCTAATAAAATTCTTGGCTTTGCCACTACTCACATACTGACATACGTATAGTTTAAATAGGAGCTATGCAGAAGAGATAATAAACTCCAAAGACATGAGAAACCTATATCGCAAATCTGAATTAACTGAAACTATAATCTACATAAATAACCATATATACTGTTATATCTTATAATGTGATATCCTAACATGCATGTAAATTTTGTGGGAGATAGTACTTCAATTTATATTTATTTTTAAACCGATCTGAATTATTTCCTTTTATTTTTAAGAAATCCATAATTCCTATAGGTTTAGGAAAATCCATTGTCCTAGTAGATTTGGGAAAGGAAAACTTATAGTGCTTGTCAAACTGAGAAACCTTTCTCTTATAGGTTTGAGACTATTTGAGATCTATATATAGGGGTTGTAGTTGAGGATTCTAGAGATTTGTACTATGCTTTTCTTCTTATTCATAGTGGAAAACTCTCTTTGCTTTTACTCGAGGATTAGGCTTAGCCGAACCTCGTTAAATCCTTATGTTGATTTTTCTTCTCTATTTTGTTTGTGTGTGATCGTGTGCTAGTTACCCACAATCTTACACAATAATTGGTATCAGAGTAAGGTTCGGGTTTCTAAATATAATCTAAGGTTAAGATGTTTTTATCATTTTCAACAAAGTACGAAGTAGAGAAATATGACGGGGGTTTTAGTTTCAGTCTATGGAAGATTAGAATGAAATCTTCCCTGGTGTTACAAGGGTTATGGAAGGAAATTGATGAAGATTTTCCTGAAGAGATGACAAAGACAAAGAAGGAAGACCTGAAGGAGAGGGCTTTGAGTGCGGTTTTCATGAGCGTTACAAATAGCGTTCTTTGGAAAATTGCTGAAGAAACTTCTGCAGCAACGACATGGAAGAAGTTGGAAGATCTTTATTCTAAGAAATCGCTAACAAACTTCCTCTACCTAAAAAAAGAGGTTATACAATCTCCTTATGAACGAAGGTACACCTGTTAAAACTCACCTTGCTGAGTTTAATTCGATTACAATGGACCTGAAGAATGTGGATATCAAAATTGAGAGTGAGGACCATGCCTTGATTGCGTTATGTTCTTTACCACCATCTTATGATACTTTTGCTGATACACTGCTATATGAGAAATACAACATTTTACCATAAGATGTTAGTAATGCACTAAAATCTAAAGAGTTGAAAAAGAGTTTTTCAGACAGCAGAATTGAGGGAGAGGGTCTTGTGATTAGAGGAAGAACACAATAAAAAACTTTAACAGGAAAAAGTCAACCGCTAGATCAAAGTCTAGAGCAAGGAAGCAACACTATTATGAGTGCGGAGAGCAGGGTCTTTACAAGAGAGATTTTCCTAAGCTGAAGGAGAAAAAAGGGAAGCAGAAAATAGATAATTCGGCAAATATTGTTGACACTGGCAATAGTTCTGATGATCGTGACTATGTAGGGTAAGTCCATGCTGTGAGTTCTAGTCATGGGCAAAACTCTTGGATTCTTGATTCTGGTGCTACTTTCCATATGTGCCCACACAAGAATTGGTTTGCAACTTACAAGCAAATGAGTGAGACTGTCTCCATCGGAGATGATAATCCATTACCAATATAGGGGATTGCTAATATCAAATTGAGAATGTTCGATGGAATTATCAGAAACATTGAGTGTTGGCATGTTCCTCGGATAAAGAGAAATTTGATTTCTCTTTCGACTTCGGATGATCAAGGGTATAAATTTCACTCTGAGAATGGTATACTTAAAGTGGGTAAAGGCTCCATGGTACTCATGAAGGGTAAACTGCATTCTAGATTGTATCATCTTCAGGCCAGTGCAGTTGAAGGGGAAGCTGTTGTAGCTTCCGGGAAAAGTGATCTGAATCAGTCTCAGTTGTGGCACTTGAGACTTGGTCATATGAGTGATAAGGGATGGTCTTTGTAGAGTAAGCACAATTTGCTGAATGGGTAAAAAATCAAGTTTTGAATTTTTCTGAGCATTCTGTGTTTGGTAAACAGATAAGGGTAAAGTTCAGCAAGAAGGCCGAGCACAAGACCAGAGACAAGTTAAATTATATACATTCAGACTTGTGGGGTCCAAACAGATTTCCCTCCAAGACTGGTGCTAGGTATTTTATGACTTTGACTGATGAAAACTCAAGGATGGTGTGGGTGTATTTTTTTGCAAATAAAAGATGAGGCATTTCTGACGTGTTAAATGGAAGACGATGTTTAAGAGGCAAGCGGAAAGAAAAGTTAAGCGTCTTCGAACTGACAATGAGTTGGAATTTTGCAATTTCGAGTTTGATATTTTCTACAGCAGAGAGGCCATAGTGAGACACCACACTTGTGTCGGAACATCACAACAAAATGATGTTGCAGAACGTATGAACAAAATGCTTTATGATATGGCACGAAGCATGCTTTCACACTCATGTGTTAGCGGGGATTTTTGGGCTGAAGCAATCAATACAACTTGTTATTTGGTCAACTTATCTCCATCCACAACTATTGAGTTCAAAACTCCTTTTGAGGTATGGTCCGATTCACCTGCTGATTATTCAAATTTAAGGATATTTGGTTGTCCTGCTTATGCTCATGTGAGGGATGGAAAACTTGAGCCGAGGGCATAAAATTGCATATTTCTAAGGTATGCAACTGGAGTGAAATGTTATAGGTTGTGGTGCACATATCAAAAGACTCCAGGGGCTAATTATCAGTAGGGATGTAACATTCAATGAATCTGCCTCACTGGACAGTCAGAGGGAGAAGGCAATAGCAGAAACAAATCGCGGTGCTAGTGACCGCATAGAGCTAGAAATTGAATCTCCACTAGCTCAACCCAGTAGTTCTAAAGTAGAGAAAGTGGATGAGGTGCAAAATATTGATCAAGATGATAATATTGATGCACCTGCGCAATAAAAACCATATAGCATTACAACATGCAGAGAGAAGAGAGTGATCAATCCACCACAAAGGTTTGCAAAGTACCTGATGGTAATTTTCCTGGATATGCAAATTTTGTGGAGTTTGCTTTGCCAGTTGCAGAGACCATGTGCTTGAGTCTAATCGATATAAAGAAGCTATTTCGAGTCCAAAAGTAGATCAGTGGGTTGGTTATATGAGTGAAGATATTGAGTCTCTTCATAAGAATCAGACATGGAAGCTTGATCCATTTCCAAAGGGACAGAAGGTGCTAGGCTGCAAATGGATTTTCAAAAGAAAAGAGGGAAATCCAAGGGTTGAAGCATCGAGGTACAAGGCAAGATTAGTAGCTAAAGGTTTTACACAGTGGGAGGGGATATATTATAATGAAGTGTTCTCTCAAGTGGTTAAGCATAGCTTTATCAGGGTCTTACTGGCTTTGGTGGCTCTTCATGACTTAGAGCTAGAGCAGTTAGATGTGAAAACTGCATTCTTGCATGGTGAGTTGGATGAGCAGATTCATATAAGTCAACCCGAGGGATTCATTACTCAGGATAAGAAAAATCATGTTTCCTTGCTTAAGAAATCTTTATATGGTCTGAAATAGTTGCCTAGGCAGTGGTATAAAAGATTGATACATTCGTAATTAAAAATGCATTTTCTTGAAGTGCGTATGATAGTATTGTGTATTACAGAAGGCTTGAATATGGTTCTAGTGTATATGTGTTTCTATATGTGGATCACACACTTATTGGTGCTAAAAGCATGCCACATATTACCCGATTGAAGAAGCAACTAGGTGAGGAGTTTGAGATGAAGATTTGGGTGCTGCAAAGAAGATATTGGGAATGGAGATTACTCGAGATAGGAGGGTTGGAAAGATGATTCTGTCCCAACGGTCATATATTGAGAAGGTCCTCAAGAGATTTAATATGATAGGTGCTAAATCTGTGTCTGTTCCTTTCGCTTCCCATTTCAATTTGTCTGCAGACATGTCACCAAAAATAGACGAGGAGATGGAGCTGATGTCTAGTGTTCCATATTCGAGTGTTTTAGGTAGCATTATGTATGCTATGGTTTGCACTCACCCTGACATTTCACAAGTTATTAGTGTTGTGAGTAGATACATGGCCTGTCTTGTTAAAGAACATTGGCAGGCGGTGAAGTGGATCTTGAGATACTTGAATGGTATTGCAAAGGTAGGCTTGACTTTTTACAAAGACAAGTTAAGTGAATCCTTAGTTGCCTATGTCGATTCAGATTAAGGGACTTAGATAAGAGAAGATCTCTGATAGGTTACATTTTTACTCTTTCTGGTAGTGTCCTCAGTTAGAAGGCGACTTTGCAGTCTGTCGTTGCTTTGTCTACCATAGAAGCTGAGTATATGGAAATTACAGAAGCAGTGGAAGAGGCTATATGTCTACAAGGCTTGGTAAGTGATCTTGGACTAGCTCAGAAGAAGACACCAATGTTTTGTGACAGTCAGAGTGCCACTCATCTTACTAAGAATCTGATGTTTCATGAGCGGACAAGGCATATTGAAGGATGACATCACTTTATTCAGGAGATTATATCAAAAGGGGTTGTTAATGTGGAGAAAGTGTCTACGCATGATAATCCAACTGATATGATGACCAAGGCAATCCAGGCCAACAAGTTTAGGCATTGCCTAGACTTGATTGGTGTGTGCAGTACTCAATAGAGCCCTCATGAGAGCTGAGGGCAAGGTAGAGAGACATTGTTCCTGTTAATGAAGAGAATTCAAGTCAAGGGGAAGATTTGTTATTTTGTGGCTTGAATATTTTCTTGTATTTTTAGGAAACCCATAATCCCTATAGGTTTAGGAAAACCCATTGTCCTAATAACTTTTGGGAAAGGAAAACCTATAGTGCTTGTCAAGTAGGACTATTTGGGATCTATAGATAGGGGTTGTAGTTGATGATTCTATAGATTGTATTGTGCTTTTCTTCTCATTCATAGTGGAAAACTCTCTCTGCTTTTGCCCCGAAGAATAGGCTTAGCCGAACCTTGTTAAATCCTTGGGTGATTTTTATTCTCTATTTGCTTTGTGTGTGATTATGTGCTAGTTAACCCACGATCTTCCGCAACAGGATCAATTGGATAATGAAAAAGGAGATGCAGGTTTTGGCCCAAGCAATATTTGGTTGGTTCTAATAGCATTGGGCCTTCTCTGTGTAGGTAGCTCCATTACTAAGATTTTACTTCCAGAGAGTATTCATAACTTCATATTGTGTATATTATGCTCCATTTCTTTCAACTTGACATGGTTGCTAAATAATCTTGAAAGGGATTGGTGGATCTCGCTATGAATGGCAATTTTAGTGCTAGGTTTATTAAGTGTGATGCTTTGAAGATAAGGATTTTGACTGTCACAACCCAAATTCTCCCTTCGTAAATCGTCATGACGGCACCTAGTCTCCACGACTAAGTAAGCCTAAAACTTTGCGGAAATGAAATGAAACATGAACATTAACAACTAAAAATAACAATAATGTAAATAAGCAATTGAGATGTCGCTCGACATATACAACAATCAACTCTCAACATATATATAACACTGCCCAAGACTCTGAACACCGTAAGTCACAAGCTTCTATGAGAATCTAAATGTTCTATACATCGTTGTCTATAGAAATAAGAAAAGAATAAACATAGAGGGATAGAGTGGGACTCCCAGGATCTATGGGCGCAGGAAGATATACCTTGAAGTCTCCGATAACAGCAGCGACTACAACTAAGGACGAGGCTGGTAGGAAGAACCTGGATCTGCACATGAAAAACATGTGCAGGAAAGGGCATGAGTACTCCACAACGGTACCCAGTAAGTGCCAAGACTAACCTCGGTCGAGTAGTGACGAGGTCAGGTCAGAGCCCTACTGGTATATAAATAAATAAGCAAGGCAGAATGAAATATCGTAGTAAAAATAAAGACGGAAATTTAACTAGAAGGAAATCATAGAAGGTAACAACTTAGTACACATAAATAATAACAGGGGATCTCCTGATATATCGTCTCGTAGTCCCAATCGTAAATGTGCAGGGGGATCTCCCGGAATACCGTTCCGTAGTCCCAAAGTAAATATGCAAGACAAGGGGATCTCCCGGAATACCGTTTCGTAGTTCAAAAGTAAATATGCATGGGAGATCTCCCGGAATACCATTCCGTAGTCCCAAAAATAAATACACAAACAGGGGGATATCCCGAATTACCGATCGGTAGTCCAAAAAAATATACACAGCTCAAACAATAGAATTCAACAGCCACATAACGAAATCCTACATGCTGCACGGAGTTAAGATAAACAACTAAGGCAAGTAGGCACGCTATTCTAATCTAACAGGATACTACACATGCTGGTATGACTCAAATAAGAAGGAAACATGTTATTACTTAGCAGAAATCAGTGTTTTACAGTAATTAGCCCGTGTACATACGCGTCACCTCACGTAGACGATGCTCACATATCAAAACAGTACCAAATTTACTAAGGGGAGTTGCCCCACACAAGGTTAGGTAAGCTACTTACCTCGAACCAAGCTCAATCAATTTGTAACAATGCTCTTTCCACGAAAATCCGACACCGAATGGCCCAAATCTAGCCAAAATCTATTACATAACATAAATCTAACTACAAGGAACTAATCTAGAACTAATCTAGCTACTGAAATCAAAGCTAAAACAAAAAATTGGAAAATCGCCCTAAAAAGCCTCCTCGAGCCCACGTTTCAGAATCGGGTAAAAGTAACAAAATTTGAACACCCATTCACTCACGAGTTTGATCGTACCAAAATTATCCAAATCCAATGTCTAAATCTCAATCAAAACTCAGAAATTTGGTTGAAGAACTTTTCCCCCATTTTCCCAACTTTCTCACCCAATTTCCTTAATTTAATGGAGAAAACAACTATAGATTAATGAAATACAACCAAAAATGATTTAGGAATCATTACCCTAAAGCTTCCTCTGAAAATCCCTCGAAACTCGCCAATTTCCGAGCTCTCAAGCCCAAAAATGAAGAATGAAATCAAACCCTCGCACTTGGGACTTTTCTGCCAATCAAACTGCACCTTCGGTCAAATTCTCGCTTCTGCAGCTAAGACTCCGCACCTGCGAGTTTCATTAAACTCCCAGGCTTCGCACATGCGCACAACCATCCACACATGTGGACGTGCTTCTGCGCTCAACCGTCCGCTTCTGCGGAACATCCGCCACCTCAGCTTCCTCCCAATTCTGCTTCTACGACCACCACACCGCATCTGCGGATGCGTAGATGCGGCCCTCATCTCGTATCTGCGCTCACAGGCTCTCATGACCAAAAGAGCACCTGCGCCCTTCTCTCTGCATATGCGAGTCCGCACCTGCAGTCTCCCCACTTTAGGTGCGAAACACCAGGAACCAGCAACATCAGAAATTGCATAAGTCCAATTTTCCATCCGTTAGGCATCCGAAACACATCCGAGGCCCCCGGGACCCCAACCAAACATACAAGCGAATCCTAAAACATCATATAAACTTAGTCGATACCTCAAAACACATCAAACTAATATAGAATAACAAATCATCCTCTGATTTAAGCCTAAAGAACTTGTAACTGCCAAATTCGACAACTGATGTCAAAACCTATCAAACCATGTCCGATTGACCCCAAATTTTGCACACATGTCATATTCAACCCTACAGACCTAATCCAACTTCCAAAATTGGAATCCGACCCCAATATAAAAAATTCCACTACTGGTCGAAATCTCCAAAACTTTGACTTTCGTCATTTCAATCCTAAACGAGCTACAGACCTCCGAAACACAATTCGGACACGTACCTAAGTCCAAAATCACCTAACGGAGCTAACGGAACCGATAGACCTTCATTCTGGAGTCTTCTTCATACAGATTCGACTGCGGTTCATTCTGGAGTCTTCTTCATACAGATTCGACTGCGGTCCAAATCCTAAGGCTTAAGCTCCCGTTTTAGGGGCTAAGTGTCCCAAACACTCCAAAAACCAAAATGAAACTTCCCGGCAAGTCACAATAGCAGAAATAGATACGGGGAGCGAAGTTAATAGGGGATCGGGGCTAAAACTCTAAAGATGACCGGCCAGGTCGTCACATCCTTCCCCTCTTAAAACAGTCATTCGTCCTAGAACGAGTATAGAGACATACCCGAAGATGTTAAAAGATGTGGATAACGGCTGCGCGTATCCTGCTCGGTCTCCCAAGTTGCCTCCTCAACTGGCTGACCCATCCACTGAACCTTTACTGAAGCAATGTTCTTTGACTTGAGCTTTCTGACCTACCTGTCCAAAATAGCCACTGGCTCCTCAACATAAGATAGATCCTTGTCCTACCAGACTGAGTTAAAATCCAATACATGAGCCGGATCACCGTGATACTTCTGGAGCATAGAAACGTGGAATACCGGATGAACCCCTACTAGGCTGGGAGGTAAGGTAATGTCATAAGCAATCTCCCCAACACGCCGCAACACCTCAAAAGGACCAACGTACCTTGGGCTCAGCTTGCTCTTCTTCCCTAAATTCATAACGCCTTTAATAGGCGATACCCGAAGCAAGTTCCAATCTCCAACCATGAATGCTACATCGCGAACCTTCCGGTCTGCATAACTCTTCTGTCTGGACTGGGCTGCGCGGAGTTGATCCTGAATCACCTTCACCTTATCCAGGGTATCCTGGACTAAGTCTGTACCCAATAATCAGGCCTCGCATAGCTTGAACCAACCCACTGGGGATCGACACCGCCTACCATACAGAGCCTCATATGGTGCCATCTGGATGCTCAACTGATAACTGTTGTTGTAGGCAAACTCTGCAAGTGGTAAGAACTGGTCCCATGACCCTCCAAACTCCATCACAGACGCACGAAGCATATTCTCTAATATTTGAATAATGCGCTCGGACTGTCCGTCCGTCTGAGGGTGAAATGCTGTGCTCAGCTCCACTCTAGTACCCAACTCGTGCTGTACAACTCTCTAGAATCGTGATGTAAACCGCGTACCCCGTTTAGAGATGATAGATACCGGTACACCGTGAATCTTGACGATCTAACGGATGTATATTCGAGCTAGCTTCTCGAAAGAATATGTAGTCATCACAGGAATGAAATGTGCTGACTTGGTCAGCCTATCCACAATCACCCAAACTGCATCAAACCTCCGCTGAGTCCGTGGGAGTCCAACAACAAAATCCACAGTGATCCTCTCCCATTTCCACTCCGGAATCTCTAACTTCTGAAGCAACCCACCCGACCGGTGGTGCTCATACTTCACCTGCTGCCAATTTAGGCACCGAGCAACATACTCCACTATGTCCTTCTTTATCCTCATCCACAAGTAATGCTACCTCAAGTCCTGGTACATCTTCGCGGCACCCGGATGAATGGAGTACCGCGAGCTATGAGTATCCTGAAGAATCAACTCACGCAAACCATCTACATTAGGAAAACATAGCCTGCTCTGCATCCCCGATACGCCACCATCCCCTATAGTGACCTCCTTAGCATCACCGTGCTGGACCATGTCCTTTAGGACAAGCAGATGGGGGTCCTCATACTGGCGCTCCCTAATATGATCATAAAGAGAAAACCAAGATATCGCACAAGCCAACACTCGACCCGACTTAGAAATATCCAATCTCACAAACTGGATGGCTAAGGCCTGAACATCCAATGCTAAGGGTCTCTCTGTTGTTGGAAGATATGCCAAACTCCCTAAACTCTCAGCCCAACGACTCAAAGCATCGGCCACCACATTGGCCTTTCCAGGGCGCTACAAAATGGTGATATCATAATCCTTAAGTAGCTCCAACCACCTCCGCTAATGCAAGTTAAGATTCTTTTGCTTGAACAGATGCTGCAAACTGCAATGATCGGTGTAAATCTCACAAGGAACACCGTACAAATAGTTGCGCCAAATCTTCAAGGCATGAATAACAGCTGCTAACTCAAAGTCGTGGACATGATGTTCATCTCATGCACCTTCAGCTGTTTGGACGCGTAGGCAATCAGCCTACTGTCCTGCATCAACACTAGGCCAAGACCAATCCGCGACGTATCACAATATACAGTGTAGGACCCAAAACTGTAGGCAACACCAATACTGGGGCTGTTGTCAAAGCTGTCTTGAGCTTCTAAAAGCTCTCCTCGAACTCCTCTGTCCACCTGAACATAGCACCCTTCTGGGTCAGTCTGGTCATAGGTGCTGCAATAGATGAGAATCCCTCTATAAAACGATGGTAATACCCTGCCAAGCCAAGAAAACTGCGGATCTCCATAGTTGATGAAGGTCTAGGCCAACTCTACACTGCCTCCACCTTCTTCAGATCTACCTTGATCCTATCACTCGACACTACATGACCCAATAATTCCACTGAGTCTAGCCAAAACTCACACTTAGAAAATTTTGCATACAACTTCTTCTCTCTCAAAGTCTGAAGCAAAGTCCTCAGGTGTTGCCCATGATCCGCCCGAGTCCGGGAGTACACCAGAATGTCGTCAATGAACACACTGATGAAGGAGTCAAGTTAAGTCCGGAACACACTGTGCATCAAATGCATAAAGTCTGCTGGGGCATTGCTCAACCCAAAAGACATAACAAGAAACTCATAGTGACCATATCAGTTCTTGAAAGCAGTCTTCTTGTATATGGCTCCCAAATCTTCAACTAGTGATAGCCTGAACGCAAGTCAATCTTGGAAAACACGCTGGAACCCTATAATTGATCAACTAAGTCATCAATGCGAGGCAATAGGTACATGTTCTTCACTGTATTCTTGTTCAGCTGGAAATAATCAATACACATACGCATAGAACCATTCCTTTTCTTCACAAACAAGGCCGGAGCACCCCAAGGTGACACACTGGGCCGAATGAAGTGCTTACCAAGCAACTGCTACAACTGCCTCTTAAACTTCTTCAACTCAGGAGGAGTCATATAGTATGGAAGAATAGAGATGGGCTGAGTACCCGACAACAAATCAATGCCAAAATCAATATCTCTATCGGGCGGCATGCCCGGAAGATCAGCTGGAAACACATATGGGAAGTCCCTCACTACTGGAACTGACTCAACTATAGGGGGTATCAATACTGAAATCTCTCACATAAGCTAAATACGCGTCAAACCCCTTCTCAACCATTCACTGAGCCTTAAGAAATAAAATAACTCTGCAGGGAGTATACTCTAAGACCTCTCCACTCTAATTGCGGTAAGACCGGCATAGCCAGCGTTACGGTCTTAGCGAGACAATCAAGAATAGCATAATGGGAGACAACCAGTATATGCCCAAGATAACATCAAAATCTACCATACCGAGTAAAAATAAATCAGCTCTGGTCTCAAAACCACTAAGAGCTGTCAAACACGACCAATACATGCGGTCCACAACAAGAGAATCTCCCACAGGAGTAGATACATAAACAAGGGAACTCAAAGAATCCCGACATACGCCCAAATGTGGGGCAAAATAAGAGGACACATATGAATACGTAGAGCATGGGTCAAATAATACCGACGCATCTCTATGATAGACTAGAAAAATACTTGTAATGACAGAATCAGAAGCAACTGCCTTGGTACGAGCCGGAAATACCTGGCCTGGCCTCCCCCTCTTGGGCGACCTCGACCTCCCTGGCCTCCACCTTGAGTTGGCTGAGCAGGTGGAGAGGTAGCTGGTGCTGGAATCATAGTCTGAGGACCCGGTGGAGCACGTGGTGGATGAGAAGTCTCTGGAGGTTCACCCCTCCTAAGTTTGGGGTAATCCCTCACCATATGGAGAGTGTCGCAACACTGAAAACAACCCCTCGAAGGACGTGGGTGTTGTGTCTGACTCGGGATAGATCTGCTGGACTGGCAGCTGATAGCACCCCGAGTAGGAGGCGCACTAGATAATGGTGGTGCATAATAAGGCTCTTGAGGCCTAGAAGAAGCTGGAACACCAGTGGCGGATGGAAGAGCTGAATGAACAAGGAAAAACACATAACCCTACAATGGCTAGCTGCTGGAGCACGAGCTCCAGAATAATAACCAGTCTCTTGAGACCTCTTGGCCTCTCTCTCCTTTCTATCCTAGCCAAGCATGCCCTTCACTCTCCTGGAAATACTCACGACCCGCTGATAAGATATATCCATCTCCAACTCCTTGTCCATACTAGTCCTGATACTGGGCTGGAGTCCCTTAATAAAGCGACGAAATCTCTCCAGAACTGTGGCAACCAAGGCCAGTGCATGTCGGGCCAACTTACTGAAATATACTGCATACTTTGACACAGTCATAGAACCTTGGCGCAACTGCTCAAACTCCGTGCGCCATGCATCCCTAAGGCTCTGAGGGACATACTATCTCAAAAACATATCCGAGAATTGAGTCTATGTGAGTGAGGCTGCCTCGTCGGACTACTCAGCTCATAAGCACGCCACCACTGATAGGCTGCTCCTCTAAGCTGGAAAGTGGTGAAAGAAACCCCACTCATGTACACTATGCCCAAAGTATGGAGAATACGATGACACTCCTCTAGAAAACTCTGGGCATCATCTTAAGCTAATCTGCTGAAAGTAGGTGGGTGGTACTTCTTGTACCTCTCAAGTCTGAGCTGCTCCGCCTCAGAAGAGGCTGTCCTAGTCTCATGCTGAGCCGAAGCTACTGGATTCATATGAATGAACTATGGGGCCTAATCAACCTGGACCCTCTGCTCAGGAGTACGAGCTACGAGATTCTGTGCCCTCCCCCGGCCTAAGATGTGGCAGGAGCTAGTGGAATCAATCCAGCCTGAGCTAGGGTGCTGAACATGCTCATGAACTAGGCTAGAGTCTCCTGGAGGGCTGGTGCAGCAATAGGAACCTCCGGTGCTTTCCCTCTAGCTGGAGCTGCGGGGGGATCCTCTTTCGCTGCTCGCGCGGGTGCTCTGGCTGCACCGCATAGTCGTCCTCTACCCCGACCCCGACCTCTCGCGGCTCTAGAAGGGGGTGCGGGTGCCTGGTCGTCAGATCTTATGGTACGGGTCCTCACCATCTGTGAGAAAGAATAAAATAGAGAAATATTAGAAGTTGATATCAATAACTCGCACGACAAGGAATCAAAAGGAGTATGATTGTTCCTAACAGTTCCATAGCCTCCCAAAGATAAGTACAGACGTCTCCGTACCGATCCCCGAGACTCTAATAAATCGGCTTGTGACTCATGACACCTATGAACCTAGGGCTCTGATATGAACTTCTCACAACCCAAATTCTCTCTCCGTAAATCGTCGTGATGGCACCTAGTCTCTACGACTAGGTAAGCCTAACACTTTGCGAAAATAAAATGAAAACATGAACATTAACAACTAACAGTAACAATAATGTAAATAGGCAATTGAGATGCCGCTCGGCAGATACAACTATCAATTCTCAACATATACGTAATACTCCCCAAGACCCGGAACACTGTAAGTCACAAGCTTCTATGAGAAACTAGATGTTCTATACATCATTGTCTATAGAAATAAGAGAAGAATGAGAATAGGGAGATAGAGGGGGACTCCAATGATCTACGGGCACGGGCAGATATACCTTGAAGTCTACGGCAATAGCAGTGACTGCAACTAAGGACAAGGCTGGTAGGAAGAACTTGGATCTCCACACAAAAAACATGTACAGGAAAGGGCATGAGTACTCCACAATGGTACAAAATAAGTTCCACGCCTAAACTTGGTCAACTAGTGACGAGGCCAGGTTAGGGCCCTAATGGTATATAAATAAATAAGCAAGGCAGAATGAAATGTCGCAGTAAAATAAATATTGAAATTTAAATAGAAGAAAATCATAGAAGATAACAGCTCAGGACACAGAAATAACAAAAGAATATCTCCCGAGATATCGTCTCGTAGTCCCAACCGTAAATGTGCAGGGGGATCTACCGAAATACCGTTCCGTAGTCCCAAAGGAAATATGCAAGATAGGGGGATCTCCTGGAATACCTTTCCGTAGTCTCAAAAATAAAGACACAAATAGGGGGATCTCCCGGATTACCGATCCGTAGTCCCAAAGTAAACACACAGCTCAAACAATAGAGTTCAATAGCTACAACACAAAATCCTACAATTTAGACTAAGTACAAGTCAAGAGAAACAGGAAAAATCACTAAATATGATGCACGGAGTTCAGATAAACAATTAAGGAAAGTAGGCATGCTATTCTAATCTAACAGGATACTACACAAACTGGTATGACTGAAATAAGAAGGAAACATGTTATTACTTAGCAGAAATTGGGGTTTTACAACAATTATCCCATGTACATACTCGTCACCTCACGTACATGACGCTCACATATAAAAACAATATCAAATTTCCTAAGGGGAGTTCCCCCCCACAAGGTTAGGCAAGCCACTTACCTCGAACCATGCTCAATCAAACCGTAACAATGCTCTTTCCACAAAAATCCGACTCTGAATGGTCCAAATCTAGCCACATTAATATAACTACAAGGAACTAATCTAGCTACTAAAATCAAAGCTAAAACAAGAAATTGGAAAATCGCCCCAAAAAGCCTCCCCGAGCCCATGTCTTGGAATTGGGCAAAAGTAACAAAATATGAACATCCATTCACTCACGAGTTTGCTCGTACCAAAACTATCCAAATCCAATGTCTAAATCCCAATCAAAACTCAGAAATTCGGTTGAAGAACTTTTCTCCCATTTTCCCAACTTTCTCACCCAATTTCCTTAATTTAATGGAGAAAATAACTATAGATTAATGAAATACAACCAAAAAATATTTAGGAATCATTACCCCAAAGCTTCCTCTGAAAATCCCTCGAAATATCGTCAATTTTCGAGCTCTCAAGTCCAAAAATGAAGAATGAAATTAAACCCTCACACTTAGGTCTTTTCTGCCAGTCAAACTGCACTTGCGGTCAAATTTCCTCTTCTGCGGCTAAGACACCGCAGAAGTTTCATTAAACTCCCAGTCTTCGCACCTGTACACAACCATCCGCACCTACGGACGCGCTTCTGTGCTGAACTTTCCGCTTCTGCGGAACATCAGCCACCTTAGCTTCCTCCCAATTCCGCTTCTACGACCACCACACCGCATCTGCGGATGCGCAGATGCGGCCCTCATATCGCATCTGCGCTTACAGGCTCTCATGACCAAAAGCGCACATGCGCCCTTCTCTCCGCATGTGCATGTCCGCACCTGCGGTCTCCCCAGCACAGGTGCGAAACCCTAAGAACCAGCAACATCAGAAATTGCATAAGTCCAATTTTCCATCCGTTAGGCATCCGAAACACACCCGAGGCCTCCAGGATCCCAACCAAACATACAAATCAATCCTAAAACACCATACGAACTTAGTCGAGCTCTCAAATCACATCAAACAACGTTAAAATTAGGAATCATCCTCCAATTTAAATTTAAAGAACTTGAAACTTTCATTTTGACAACTGATGCCGAAACGTATCAAACCACGTCCGATTGACCCCAAATTTTGCACGCAAGTCATATTCAACCCTATGAATCTACTCCAACTTTCGGAATCGGAATCCGACCTTGATATAAAAAATTTCACTACCGGTCAAAATCTCCAAAACATAGACTTTCGCCATTTCAAGCCTGAACGAGCTACGGACCTCCAAAACACAATTCGGACACGTCCCTGAGTCCAAAATCACCTAACGAAGCTAACGAAACCGAAGGAACTCCATTCCGGAGTCGTCTTCACATAGTTCTGATTGCGGTCCAAATCTTAAGGCTGAAGCTCCCGTTTTAGGGACTAAGTGTCCCAAAACACTCCAAAAATCAAAACGAAACTTCCCGGCAAATCACAATAGAAAAAATAAATACGGAAAAAATAGTTAATATGGGATTGGGGCTAAAACTCTTAAGACGGCCGGCCGGGTCGTCACATTGACTATGTTGACAAAGAGTCAAAACACTCTGGACGAAGGCACTGCCTTTTTATTTGCAAGACTAATTAACTATCTTGCACCTGACATAAGCAACAATTTTGCTGTACATGTAATCAGGAAATTAATTAATTAATTAAGCTGAAAGTTTCACCTTCTGCAGAGTTAGCTTTGCTGATCGAATGCATCACTTTCATGACCCCTTATCACTGGATGAGGTTGATCATAGTCTCACTCATGAAAAAATGATTAATATTATCAAGAGCATCGTTATTATTATAAACACTCAAAATATGAGCTTAATAGAAGTTATGGTATTCTTCTTGCCTTCTCCATGTTGAGTTTTGTTAAAGAAATTAATAGAAATTGAAGAACTAAACGTGAGAATAGTCACGAATTCTAGATGGTAAAAATTTGAGTTCTCCATCATATTTTCACCCTATTTTCATTCCGTATGTGTATATTTATCTGCCATTTAATTTCATCATGTTTCTAGCTCCATTATACCTCTCTAAAATTCACCCTCCCACAAAAAGAAAATCTAGTACAAAAAGATTCAACTCGTCTAAAATTTCAATGAATTGGGTAATGGAAAACACAAGATTAAAGCTAAAAGAATTGTGGCGTAATTTCTTTAAGTTGTACATGTATAACTGTAGAACAAGGAGAAATTTTTATTTAATGATCTTCTTCTTCATTCTATAGTTCTATATTTTATATGCATATTGAATCTAATCTCCCTTAATTTCTTTTAGTTTTACTTGCTAGATAGTTTTTATTTATTTACTCCTTTGGTGCTGAAACCGTCTCTTTATCTACTACATAAAAATCAGTAAAAAATTCTAGCATACATAACACGCTAGAGAATGGAAGACTGCACCAAAAAAGTATGGCTACTCGACTAGGACCAAAGCCTACCAATTTTCTTAACCAACTGTCGACCTCAAAGATGAAACCTGCTTAAAACAATTAGGTTAGAACTAATCATGTTTCTGGTATTCACGTCAAAGCAATAAATATATGATTCACATCTTTACATACTATACTGTTATTATTTAATCATAATTAATTACTTAAACATAATTTATTACATAATTGTAACGACCCGACCGGTCGTTTTGAGCTTTAACATTTCGTTCGGTGGTTAAGGTATTGAATAGTTTCATATTATGTATTATGACTTACGTGTATGGTCAATTTCGATTTTGATTTTCGAGCGGTTCGAGATTTATTTGGAAGAATAATTCTCATTTTAGAAGCTTTATGTTGGAAGAGTTGACCAAGTTTGACTTTTGGGTATTTGATCTCGGATCAGAGTTTTGATAGTTCTGTTAGGTTCTGATGGTGATTTTGGACTTACGTGTATGCTCGGAATATGATTCGAAGGTTACTACCTAGGTGGATTCGTCACTTTTTGGCGAAAATTGACAATTTGAAAGATTTGAAATTTTCTTAAGTTAGACCATGATTTGACTTTATGACTATCGGGTTCGGATTTTAGTTTCGAGACTTGGAATATGTACGTTTTGTCATTTATAACTTGTTTGTAAAATTTGGTGTCGTTCCGAGTTGGTTTGATAGGAATTAGTTGCGTGGTTGTGTTTTTAGAAGTTCTTGAGTTTCATTGTAATTTTCAAGTGTTTTGGTGTCCGATTCATGACTCTGGATGTTATTTTGATATTTTGATCATGCGAGTGACTTCGTGAGATATTTTAAGACTTGTGTGGATGTTTGGTGTGGCTCACCGAGTGGTCAGGTGAGTTTTGCGCCAAAACTTTCCCACGGATAGTCAATGTGAAGTGTTATTTATTTTTTTTGGAACGGAAATTTTAATTTCCCATTACATTTTGGTGGGAATTGCCATTGACAATTGTTTTGTGGGAAATTTCCGTGGGAAAATGCTATATTTCTAGTAGTGATAGTTGCTGGCACTGGATAGGTGTTGCAGGCCTCGCAAATGCGAGACACTGTTTGGATTTGCGAACCTCACATTTGCGAGGTGGGATGGGGCTGTCATATTTTCATTTGAGAACTAGTTATCGCTTTTGCGACTGGGGAACTTGGGCTGGCTTGATCACATTTGCGTTCATATGATCGCTTTTGCAAAGGGCCTAATTTCGCAAATACGAAGTCAAGGTCACATTTGCAACTTTCTCTGGGTGCATCAGACGTTGCATTCGCAATGGCAATTCCGCATTTGCGACTTTTGCAGCTGAATAAAAGGGTAGAATTACGGGACTTAACTTCATTTATCACATTTTAGAACCCTAGACTCGGTAGGAGGCAATTTTGAGAAGGGATTTTCACATACAACCATGGGGTAAGTGATTTGGTCTAATTTAAATTATATTATATAGTTATTTATGAGATTTAATATCTAATCCATGGAATTTGGAAAGAATTTTTGTGGGTTTTTTTTTGAAAAATAAAATTATGAGATTTGAGAGTCGAACTAAACTCGAATTTGAAAATAAAATACATATGGACTCGGGGAATTATGAGTAGTCGAGATATACCATTGGACTCGGGTTTTGACCGGATGGGCCCGGGGTTGACGTTTGGGGAACTGTGTAAAGATCTTAACTTTATTTATTGAAATTCGTATCTCTTGCATTAGTTGATGTTATTAAGTCGATTTTTGTTAGTTTTGATCCGAACGGAGGTGAATTTTAGAGGAAAAGCATTTCTAGAGTATTTATTGAGGGTTTTTGTTATATCCCATGTTTTCGTACGTGAGAGTATGTCATAAGTAAATTGATATAACCTCAGAAATGAGATTATCTTTAAAGTATATAAAGTAAGTTAATCATTTCACTTGGAGATTATAAGTATTTAAGATCTTGAAATGAAAGTACCAAGAGTGTTGGAAGGTTAAAAGCTAAGCGAATCGAGGAAAATAGGTTTCGTCTAAAGTTGACAAGTTGAGAATGTTATAACATGTACTTTTAGGGTGAGACTATGGTTCTTAACATGATACGGAGGTTATGTTATGGGTTGTTTTAGTCGTATCATATTCGTGTGTTGTGTTTTGAAGTCAAGCGTGGAACAAAAGTTGGCAAAATCACAAGATACATTCATAAATATGCTGAAAATTAGGTCAAATATATCTGAGCTTTTCTCCCAATATACTAGGAATTACGGGATGATCCACCTACCAAATTGAAGATCTACGAGTCTATTTTCTAATATATTAATGTGTTTGGAAATACAACAGTGGATTAGAGATATAATCACATTTTAGCGAGACTGTGCAGACTAGTAGTGACAAGTAGGTGCATCACCTACTTGCCAAAAAGAGAGGCCACAATTAAAAGCTCCTAAAGTGATAGAGAGGGGAGGACAAGAGGGAACTTTTACGTGCTTATTAACTCATTTATTTCACTCATTTCAAGACCAAGAACACCAGATTGAACCCCTGCAACTCCTCTCCTAAAAATCTCACACAAACCCTAGGTGATTTCTGGCTGATACGATATGATTCTAGCACCGAAAACCCGGACAACTAGCTAGTTTCTCTTTCTCCTTCTTGTAGATGCATCGGCGGAATGATTTTGGATGAAGAAGGACTAGGTTTAGTGGTTTCTATTCAGTCCAAGATAAGTTTATTCTTCTCCTTCCCTTATCTATGCTTCTATGAGTGGTAACTCGAACGTAAACATTAGACTTTGCGAGTTTCAAAAGAGCTGTATGATGTTTGTTGTTGCGTCACTATGGCTGGTTGTGAACTTATTTTTAAGTTGAATTCATGGATGGTTTATAGTATAAGAGGCTTAATTATGTACTGTTGGTTGTGTTTCTCATTTTGAAAGAAAAGACAAGTCGGAAACGTGTTTTAGTAAACTGAAAAATCAGTTTTGGGTTGTTGAACTTGTGGGACAGTTATGGGGTCGTTTTAAAGTTTTATTGTTGCTTAAAATTTGTAGGTACTATTGAATATTTGATATTTAATGTTTTTGATAAATTCTAGATGGAAGAAGAAGTTTAACACTATAGTGGTTTAATAACAAATCGAGCTTGTGGCACGTTGTATTATTGTTTGAATTGTTGGATTGTTGGGCAGTTTGAGGGTGAATTATGAGATGAATAGTAGGTTATAAGTCCTCCCATTATACTGAATATCATGCTGGATATGTTGTTAATTTAATGAATGAATGACTTTGGGGTTAAAGGGTTCAAAAGGGATTCAATCCGAGCTTGACATTTGTCGTGTTAAATAGTAGTTTCGTTTGGTGATGTTTATGCACTTGTTGTTGTGTAGCTTGATTTGTGTTGTGGTAATTAAAGTATATAGGTTCAGGTTATATGAGTTATTGTTGGTTTTTTGGACTTGGGAGAGCAAGGAAAGCGGGGGAGATGCTTCCCGTTTTAATATAAAATAGGCTTGTTGTTCATTATACGATAGTTGCATCTTTTGCAGCTTAACGATAGCATTATTATCATTGTTGTAGATTGAAGTGCGAAGAGACGAGTTCAACATGGTTATTGGACATATTGTGATAAGGTATGTTAAGGCTAAACCTTTCATTCATTTTGGCATGATCTCGTAACTACATGCGTTTGATAACGAAACGTAAAGAGAAATTTGTACTCCTGAATTTATGTATACTATCCTAGTATGATAAGTTAAATTATTCTCCCTTATTGGGACTTTCTATTCAGTTAAGTATTGTTTTCTTTCAGTCAAGAGAGTAGAGGATCTATATATATACAATATTACTGTATTTTTACCACCACCGAGCTATAATCGGTGGGCAGACCCCTATTGGGAAACCTCCAATCAAATGGTAAGTTATATACAGAGCCTATTGTAGTCGAACGCCTATGAGGAAGACCAGAATGGCCGAGATACAGACCCTAATATGGCCGAGCGCCCATGAGCGAGCATACTATGGAAAAGAAGTTATATGCACCGAGTCTTATAGAGCAGACAACTATTTTACTTACTATATTGAGAGAGTTGAGTCAGTATCAACAGATAAGCATATCTTCAGATTATCTATGACTCCCAGCTACTTTAAGTTATTATATTATCAGTTCAGTCTCAAGTTTCAGTTATTATATTGTATAACATACTCGGTACATTATTTTTTACCCACGTACCTTTTGCCGGGGACGTTGCATTTCATGTCTGCAGGTCCTGATAGATTGCTGAATAGTCCTTTCCTGTGGAAAGTGTCAAACATCAGCTCGATTGGTAAGCTCCACTTCCAAGGAGTTACAAGGTCTAGACCTTGGAGTCCATTTTATATATATAGGTTTGATGGGTAGGTTGAGGACCTGTCCCGACCATGAGACAGTTCAGCTATCTCTAGAGGCTTGTAGACAAGTCAAGTATAGTTTGTATATCAGTAGATGCATGAGAGCCTCGTCAGCCTGCACAGTTGTTTATATATATATATATATATATATGATCTTTTGGGTATGTTTATCCCTCTAATGAGAGAGACAATATTTTCAGCTGATTCAGAATATGGCCTCATCGACCTAAGTTGAGAGTTATCCCTCTAGAGTTCACAGGTACAGAGTGGAACGCTCGGGCTGAGTATGCACCGGGTGTCGGCCACACCTCTTCAGGTTGGGCGCATATGCTTCACGTTAGCTGGAGCCCCACGAGAAGAATTACGTTGTACATGATTTAGAGTTGGCTGCATTAGTTCATGCTGTTATGATCTGGAGGCATTATCGTTATGAGGTGTCATGTGAGCATTACACCGATCATCGTAGCTTGCAGAATTTTTTCAAGTGGAGGGATCTCAATTTGAGATAGCGCAGATGGCATGAGTTGCCAAAGGATTATTATATTACCATCCTTTACCATCCGGGCAAGGTGAATGTAGTTACGGATGCCTTGAGCAGAAAGGTAGAGAGTATTGGTAGTTTGGCATTCATTGTAGTAGAGGAGAGGTCGTTAGCTTTGGACATTCAGTCCTTGGCTAATAAACTTGTGAGGTTGGATATTTCAGAGCTCAGTCGAGTTCTTGCATGCATCATTGCTCAGTCTTCATCATCCGAGCAGATCAAGGGTCGCTAGTTTGATGATCCGCACTTGTTAGTTCTTAGGGAGACGATACTACATGGGGTGCCAAGGAGGTTAATATTAGTAAGGATGGTGTTATGCGACTCCAGGGTCGTCTATGTGTCCCTAATGTTGATTGATTGAGGGAGAGATTCTAGAAGAGGCACACAGTTCTCGATATTCTATTCATCTAGGTGCTACAAATATGTATCGCAACCTGAGGCAGCATTACTCGTTCCGGCGGATGAAGAAGGATAGTTGAGTATGTATCAAGGTGCCTAAATTTCTAGTAGGCTAAGTATGAGCATCATAGACCAGGTGGCCTACTCCAGCAGATGGTTATACCTGAGTGGAAATAGGAGCGCATTACTATGGACTTCGTAGTTGGGTTGCCGCAGACCTTGTGAAAGTCTGATGCAGTTTGGGTCATTGTCGATGGGTTGACCAAGTCGGCACACTTCATTCCGGTCGTGACCACGTATTCTTCAGAGAGGTTGGACCAGATTTACATTCAGTAGATTGTTTGGTTGCATGGTGTGCCTGTTTCCATCATATCAGATAGAGGCCCTCAGTTTACTTTACATTTCTGGAGAGCAGTACAGAGTGAGTTGGGGAACCGGGTAGAGCTCAGCACATCCTGTCATCCGCAGACCGACAGGCAGTCAGAGCGAATAGTGGAGGTCTTGAAGGATATACTCAGAGCATGTGTGATTGACTTCGGAGGGTAGTGGGATCGATTTCCTTCTGCCGAATTCGCTTACAACAACAGTTAGCAGTCTAGCATCGAGATGGATCCATTTGAGCCTTTATATGGTTGGCGATGTCGTTCGCCTATCAAATGGTTTGAGCTAGGCGAGGGTAATTTATATGGTACTGATTTAGTGAAGGAGGTCTTGGAAAAGGTAAAGTTAATCCAGGAGCGACTTCGTACAACACAATCAAGAGAGATGATTTACATGGATTGGAAGACGCGTGATTTATAATTTATGGTGGGCGAGAAGGTTCTCTTGAAAGTCTCTCCGATGAATAGAATCATGAGGTTCGGGAAGAAGGGAAAGTTAAGCCCAAGGTTTATAGGTCCATTTGAAGTGTTGAGACGAGTTATGGAGGTTGCTTATGAGCTTGCTTTTCCTCCCAGTCTATCGGGAGTTCATCCGATTTTCCACGTGTCTATGCTCCGGAGGTATCATGATGACATGTTTCATGTGTTAGATTTCAACACAGTTCATCTAGATGAGAGCCTGGGTTATGAGGAGGAGCCAGTTGACATTGTTGATAGACAGGTTCACTAGTTGAGGTCAAAGAAGATTTCAGCGGTAAAGTTTTCGTGGAGGGGCCAACCAGTCAAGGATGCGACTTGGGAGACCGAGGAAGACATGAGGAGAAGATATCCACACTTATTCAACACTCCAGGTATGATTCTAGGCCCGTTCGAGGATGAACATTTGTTTAAGAGGTGGAGAATGTAATCACCCGACTGGTCATTTCACTTTATAAATCACCGTTCCCCTAAATAAGACTCCCCATATGTGCTTTTACTGTTTTACGACTTGCGGGGATGTTTGGTTCGGTTTTGGAAGAGTTGGGGTTGAGATCGGAACACTTAGTTCCTTAATATTAGCTTTAAAGGGTTCAGTTTGACTTGGGTCAATATTTCTAGTAAACAACCTCGGAATCGGGACTTGACTATCTCAATAGGTTCATATGATGATTTTGGACTTGGGCGTATGTTCGGATCGGGTTTTGTATGACACAGGAGTGTTTCGGCGCTTAATAGTGAAAGTTGGCTCATTGAAGGTTTTAGAGTTCTTTAAATTTGGTTTGAAGTAGGATTTGGTGTTATCAAGGCCCGTTTGGGATTCCAACCTGGGAATAGTTTCATATGGTGGTTTAATACTTTCACGCAAAATTTGGTGTCATTCCGAGTAGTCTAAGTATGATTCGGCCCATTCAGAGCAAATTGGAAACTTGAAGTTCATATTTTGATTCAATTTGGTTTTCGATTGTGATTCTTAGTTTGGTTGTTGTTTTACGCGTTTTGAGAGTTCGTGAAGGTATGTATTATGTCTATGGACTTGTTGGTGCATTTGGACAGGGTCCCGAGTGGCTCAGGTGTGTTTCGGACCACCCGGAGCTAAGTAAAAAACACCAGATTGTCAAGTCCTAGTTTCCTTCTTCGCAAACGCGAAAGGACCCTTGCATTCCCGATGAAGGATTTGAGGTACTGGGTGCTGGGGGAGTTTCCCCTTCACGTTTGCATAAGCAGGGCCGCGTTCGCGGAGGCCTATTCGCGTTTTGTAGGCCACGTTCACATAGAAACCTAGGCCTGGGCCTGAGCAACCCAGTTGCTTTACTCATTCGCGTGTTGGCCCCCGCATTTGCGAGGAGTAGGCACCGCAGTGCACCATGTTCTCATGGGTCCTCTCGCGTTCACGTAGAGCCTTTTCCTTTCCTGGGCTCTTCTGTATAGCCTCCCCAATCGCGAGAGCTTGGCCGCGAGCGTGTATATGGACGACTGAGCATAAACATTTTTAAAAACGGGAGTCAGGACATTTTGGGATCATTTATTTCACCCTTGGGTGATTATGGAGCTTCGTAGAGAGGAGTTTCAACCTAGCTATTGAAGGTAAATAATTCCTACCCAATGTAGGTTTAATACATAGATTATGGGTAGATTTTAACATGAAAATTTTTGAAAATTATAGGCTTAGTTGAAAAACGTAGGTTTTGATAAAATTGGGATTTAACCACGAAAATGATTATGAAATTGGGAGAAAATTATATATTTGAGTTTGTGAGGTTATGGTTAACACTTATTTTCCAAAATTTCCAGAAACCTGGCACGTGGGCCGGGGATGAATTTTAAGAATCTTCCCATTTGGGTTGGGCAATTACTCTTATAGTTCAATTATGAACTTTTGAACACGTATGGATTATATTATGTAATATTTTACTAGTTTCGGATTGTTCGGCACCAGGTTGAGGCTTTAGAACGCATTTGTGGGCCGGAAAGTGAGCTTTAAGACGAGGTAAGTGTCTTGCCTGACCTTGTAAGAGGGAATTTACCCCATAGGTGATTTAAATTACTATTTTCTTCTAATTGTGGGGGCTACGTATGCACGAGGGGACGAGAGTCCGTGTGTAGCTAGTAATTATGCTTATTTCCAGGTAGTTCAAGACCCAAACCATGAAATACTTGTAATATTTGCACCCTACTTGTCCATTAAAGTACTTGAATTATATTGGAACTTGATAAAGAAATTGTAAAAGACCAAATTTCACTTAATTGAGTTTTGGCGGGTTACTTGACTGTTAATAAAAATTTTGCTTCTTTGTGTATTAGCCTTGTAATAGCTTTAAAAATTAGATGTTCATAAAGTATAATCTCTTCTTGTGGAGAGGGCCGAACGCCTCGGCAGTAGAATAGATGCATCTATGGTTCGTGCGTCTCGATCCTCAGCAGTGTATACGTTATTCTGGATCGGGCCGTACGACCTTAGCATAAATCGTGCTTAATAATACTCGGAGCCTAATTATGCTTGATATTACTTTGTGGCTCTTGAGGTTATAATTATTAATGACAGAGATTGACTTGGAATCTACTATTTGTGAAAGGATTATTTATTCACTGCTTGTTATTTAATTATTATTATTATCTCTATCGCCCAAGCTTATTTAGAATTCCTGTATCTTATTGTTAGCACATAGTAAGTGTCGATGTCGACCCCTCGTCACTACTTCTTCGAGGTGAGACAAGATACTTACTGGGTGCATGTTGTTTATGTACTCACGCTGCACTTCTGCACTAACCGTGCAGGATCTGAGGCAGGTGCATCTGGCAGACATACCGGCGCGCACCACCGTCGCCCCGAGGCCTAGTGGTGAGCTTCTTCCTGAGCCGTTCTGCAGCACCTAGAGTCTCTCATTTTATATTTTTATTCTGTCTACTACGTTTCAGACAGTAATTAGAGTTTTGTATATTCTACTAGTTGCTCATACACTTGTGACACCAGGTCTTGGCACATTCACTAGTAGACTTGATGGTTTTGGAGTATTTATGTCACTACATTTGCCCACTTAGTGGCCTTTGTTTTGTTTTATTAAATTTCTTACTCCTTAATTTCTTAGTAAATGGTTTACTTACTTGGAAACTTATTAAAAATAGAAATGTCATGGTAAGTTCATCGTTTGCTTGCCTAACGGCGATGTTGGGCGCCATCACGACCTATAGGTGAAATTAGTTCGTGATAGTTACCTATTGTTTTTAGATTGCCTATGTTTATGAAGAATTAAAGAATAATAAGAGATGACACATTCAATCACTATCATTAGTATTATATACTTATATAAGCAACAACATATTTATGTAAAGAAAGTAGTGAAAAAAATGGAACTGGACTCATGATTTAGGCCTGAAGAAGGTTAGGCCCAGCAGACAGCAAAGCAAGCGGCAACATGCTTCAATAAATCCAACTAAAGATAGAACTTGGGCCTGAATTCTTTGAGAACTCAGCAGGCCCAGTCCGGTCATACATAAAAAAGGAAAAAAGATACATTAGATATATGGCCCAACAAGAGACTTAAGCATAGGTGATATCAATACAATGACCCAACAGAAATGCAATAAACATTAGGAGTCAGGAATGTAATAATTGTGTAAGGTTAAACAGAGGAAAGAAAATCACACTGAAGCCCTTATTTTTATCTTTCCTAAGCCGATGGTCTTTCTGAAACAACCTCTCTTCCTTCTTAATGGCAGGGGTAAGGTATGCGTACATACTACCCACCCTAGACCTCAAATTTGGGATTACACTGGGTCTGTTGTTAGTGTAACACTAAGCCCAAAGAGATTAATTAGTATCAATGATTAAGGTCTTAAGGTGAATTCCATTTATAGACAAGACACTCTTTGAGCCCATGTAACTTCAAAGTTCACAAGGGTCTCAAGGGCCCCGAGCAGTGCTTGTGTCAAGGAGAGTATCTTAGCCATAAACTAAACCTCAATCCTAAATACCCCTAATCACTCACATCTACTATTCCATGTAGGTTTAAGTACCAATAAAACATTCATTGTGAATTTCAATACAACCGTGACAACAGTACGTAGGTTCAAGCATATGCACTTCTGACAGAAGCTTGGCAGGATGTCTCATTGAACATGTGATAGCAGATCCAATAATCAATGTATATTTCACTGTTAAAAGGTACCCATATGTAGGAGTATACTCCAGGGAACTAATTACAGGTACAGTTAAGGGAAAGGAAAGCATCAAATCATTTTAGTAGTTCAAACAACTGAGTCATGCAATTTAATAAGTAGAAGAGATACACAGTCCAGGTTTTCAGAAGTCTTCAAACTCAAAGCCAATATTTAAGATAGTCAGGGGTTCAAGTCTGGACTGAATCCTAATTTCTAATAGATTTAACAGCTGCATGTGCCCCATGCATCAATTCACAACCCAAACCAATGCGTAAGGTGTCGCAATACACATCGTACATCCCTGAACCGAAAGGCAACACTAGAACTGGTGCCATAGTCAAGGAGGTCTTCAGCTTCTGAAAGCTCACCTAAGAATCATCGGACAATCGGAATGGAGCATGCTTGTGGGTCAATCTAATCAAAGGTGCTGCAATAGATGAGAAGCCCTCCACAAACCGACGATAATAACCTGCTAACCCCAAGAAGCTCCTGATCTCAGTCGCTGTGGTAGGACGAGACCAACTCTGAAATGCCTCGATCTTCTTGGGATCTACCTTCATACCCTCGCCTTATACAACATGCCCCAAGAATGCTACACAATCTAGCAAAAACTCACACTCGGAGAACTTAGCATATAGCTTCTGTTCCTGCAAGGTCTGAAGCACCACTCTCAAATGGTGCTTGTGCTCCTCCATGCTACGTGAGTAGATCAAAATGTCATCAATGAAGAAAATGACAAATGAATCAATATATGAACTGAGCACCCGGTTCATCAAATCCATAAATGCCGTCGGAGCGTTAGTCAAATCGAAGGACATCACTAGAAACTCATAGTGGCCATATCTAGTCCAGAAAGCTATCTTCGGAACATCTGAATCCCGAATCTTCAACTGATTGTACCCCGACCTCAAGTCGATCTTATAGAACACCATGGAAATGGACAAACAAATCATCAATACACAGCAATGGGTACTTGTTCTTAATGGTAAATTTGTTCAACTAGCAGTAATCAATGCATATCCACGTAGTCCCATCTTTCTTTTTCACGAAAAACACGGGTGCACCCCAATGCGATACACTCGGTCTGACGAAACCCTTTGCTAGAAACTACTCAATATGTTCCTTCAACTCTTTCAGAGCCATGCGGTACGGTGGAATATAGATAGGCTGGGTACCTGGAGCCAAATCAATACAGAAATCGATATCATGATCTGGTGGCATGCCTGGAAGATTTGATGGAAACACATAGGGGAGCTCCCGGACCATGGGCACCAAATCAATCGCTGGAGTCTCTGTAGTAGTATCCCAAACATAGGCTAGATAAGCCATACAACCCTTCTCGATCATGTGTCAAGCCTTGAAGAAAGTGATAACGCGATTAGATGCTCTGACAGACGAACCCCTCCACTCCAATCTAGACAACTCTAGCATCACCAGGGTAACAGTCTTGGTATGGAAATCAAGGATGGCGTGATATGGAGTTAACTGGTCCATGGCCATGATAACCTCAAAGTTAGTCATATCGTGTAACAGAAGATCCGCTTAAGTCTCATAACCAAAAAAAGTAACAATGCAGGACCGGTAGATCCGATTCATAGCAGAAAAATCACCCACAGGAGTGGACACATAAACAAGAGTACCCAGGGACTCACGAGAAACACCTGAAAATATGCAAAAAGAAATGAAACATATGAACATTTAGACCCTTGATCATATAGTACTGAAGCATCCGTACCTTAGACAGAAATAGTACCTGTGATCACGGCATCTAAGGTCACTACATCTGGTGTGGATAGGAAAAGCATATAACCTAGCTGGAGCACCACCTGACTGGCCTCCACCTCTAGGACGGCCCCTACCACCTGCTCTCCGCCTCTGGGTGGCTGGTATGGAAGCTGGTGCTGTAATCATAGGTTGCTGGCCCTGCTGCACTTCCTTTCCCCGAAGCCAGGGGTAGAACCTACTCACATGACTAAGATCTCTGCACTCAAAACAACCTTTCGATACAGCGAACTGCTGACTTGAAGTCTGACCTTGATGGCCTGAATATCCAATGGAGGAACCCTGAATAGCGGGTGAGTGGTAGGAACCCTCTGGCATGACACTGAAATAGGGCCACATTGGAATACCCCGAGAAGGCGGTGGTGCTGGATATGTGGGCCTGCTAGATTGACCCCTCACAAAATGACTTCTACCCCAATCGGGGCACCACTAAATCCTCCAGAATATCGAAACTGCTTATCCCTCGTCACGTGATCTCTCTCTATAACTTGCTCGTATGAAGTCCCCATCTCGATCTCTCGGGCCATAGTGGTTTGGATACCAAAGTGCAAACCTGATCATTAGGAAGTATCATAAGTGCATGGCGAGACAACTCAGAGAATCTCGACTCATAGTCGTTCACCGACATCTGGAGCTTCTCGAACTGAAACTGCAACTCTTCCCTCTAAGAGGGTGGAATATATCTATCCAAGAAGAAGCATGTGAACTGCTCCCAAGTCATGGGAGAAGTCCTGCTTGTCTGCCAAGGAGATAGGATTGCCACCATCTACAGGCCATCCAGCTGAAAGGTGGTAAAGTCCACCCAGTGGGACTCCAATATCCTTATGTTCTGTAGTTGATATGCCGTAGAATTACGACACTTTTGATACTGATTACATAGACTTTAGCTCATGTTTTAAAGCATTTTAAGTTATTTATTATGTATTTTTGGTGTTTTGCAGCATACCAGACTTGAAGAACTAGGAACATGGAAAAGATGACAAAAATCCATAGAAGGGCAGAAATGTGGCAGGTTTGCGACCTGAAAAGTGATGTGCGGGTTGCAGACCAACCGTAGAGTGAAAAATATGTTCCCAGTTCTAAGAGTGGATTATGCAGTATATTGCGCGGACCACAGAAGTGTGAAAGAGTTTCTGCGAGAAAAAAATTGCGGCATCAAATGAGATCGCGAAGTCAATGTGCGGACCGCATAACAGAAGTACGATGAATAACTGGGCAAATGGACACTCATTATGCGATGTAATTGCAGTTATGAGGGCCGCTAAAGTGTTCTGCGACCCGTTCTGCGGCTGCAGATGTGATCTGTAGGGGTATTTTTGTCATATTTTGACCTCGACTTTTTTCCCATTATAGATACAATAACTAGGATTTTGTGAGATATCTTGTCTAAAAAAGAGGCCACACTTAGAGCATTAAATACTCCATTATTTTAGAAGCTTTTGAAGAGAGAATCTTGTCATCTTTGTAAGCTTTATGACTTTATTTATTGCGTTGTTCTTGTATTCTAGGATGAGTAGCTAGTTTTAAATACTAAGGTTGTGGATCCTAAATGGGTGTAATTTAATGGGTATTTACTATTGAATATATATATATATATATATATATATATATATATATATATA